>PVLA01002578.1:0-260897 GCA_004027455.1 Hydrochoerus hydrochaeris | reverse complement strand
TGGTAAAGAAAAGAGGTTGTATTTTGGCTCACAGTTGTCGAGGGCCAAGTTCCAGGGCAAGCACTGATGATGGGATTCTTCTTAAAATCCCCAGGTTGTGAAATGCTTCACAAAGCAAGAGGGAGTATGCCTGTGTGTCTTCTGATCTCTCTTCTTCCTCTTGGAAAGGCACCAGGACTGAAGTGTGCACATCAACCCTGGTGAACTTACCTAATCCTGAGCACCGAACACAGTGCTCAACTCCAAGCCCTATAGTCAGAGTAAGTTTCCACCCTCTTAATACATACCAGTAGAGATTAAATCAAGATGCACAAAGCTTTGGAAGGTGAACATTCAAGCCTCCAAACAGCAATAATGATGACAGTTTTCTTTCTTTCTTTCTTTTTTTTTTTTTTTTTTGTCTTTTTGAGACAGGGTCTCACTATGCAGTTCAGGCTGGCCTTGGGCTCACTTTGTAGCCCATGTTGGTCTCAAACTTGCAACAGTCCTCCTGCCTCAGGCTCCCAAGAGCTGGGATTACAGGAGTATACCATCGTGCCCAGCACTATGATAGTTAACATGTGTCAGTAATTTCTAATGCTATTCCTTGAAATATTTTAATATGAGTCTGTCACTTTTTTGGAAAGAAGTACACAGTGGCAGATTAAAATCCAGGATGGCAGCCAAAATCCCTGCCCCATATCTATACAGTTTACTGAGGTAGAAACTTCTAAATATGGTGAGATACCACTCTAATGATTGTATTATCAGTAAAGGGATTTGACAGCTGCAGTTAAGACTGCTAATCAGTTGATAGTGAGTCAAAAGGGACATTATTCAATACACAAGTCTCCTCCACACATGAGGCTGTTTCAACCTGGCTGTGGGGATCTGCAAGGACACAAATATGTGAAAGCACTTGTGTGGGAACCATGTAGAACAGTGCTGAGACCACTTCTAGGACCTCAGAGTAAAGCCCAGCTATCAGCCAGTAAGAGTGCTACATCTGTAAGATACTGAGTTCAGCCCTTGGCTAAGTTCTAGTAGAGGACACAGGTAAAGCAAAACCTGGATTGCAATCTTATGAGACCCTTAGCAGAGAACCCAGCTCTGTGCCACTGTTTGTGACCTTTAGAGACCTGTTGGCAGCAATAGGGTGCTGATACAATCCACCAAATTAATGACAATCCTTTACACAGCAGTGGGAATCTAGTATATGTGCTATATTCTGAGCTTGTTTTGCTTTCATGTTAAATGTTAGAATATCTTCAGTCTATGAAACAGTACTGTTGGTATAGACTTTTTACACTTTAAACAAAATGGTCTTATTTTACTTTTTTTTTTTTTTAACAAGGGATCAAACTCATGCTCTCATACTTGCCAGGCAAGCACTCATACCACTGAGCTAAATTCCCAGCCCAAAATGGCCTTATTTTGACAAAAAATATTTCTAAACCTATGCTTTCTCTTGACTCAGTTTGAGTTTCAATAAACAAAATAAAAAAAAATTGCCAAGTATAAGGTTGACAAATATCACCAAATGGAATCATATCAAATTAATAAGCTCTTCATGCCTGCCACCATTGGGGTTCTTGCTTCCTGCAGGCAGCCAGCATGGGCAGGGAGAATCACAGAAATGACCCTGTATGCCTGTCACCATTGGAGGAGTTCTGGGGTAGCCACATAGGCTGAGAGAAGCAGCAGCCATACCACCATGCACCTATAGCCATCTGGGACACCTTGGTCTAGCTGTACAAGTGTGGAGAAGCCTGCCTCATACCCTGCTACCTCCCTGGGAAACCGGGTTCAGAGAAACCCAGGTACCTGGCCCAGTCCCCTACACCACAGAGGGACAGCCAACCCAGGAATCACCTGGGATGCAGCAACTGGCTTGTCAAGAGGAACTCAGGAAAATGTCAAGACAAAGGAGCAAAAGGTAATGTCAGACCTCCAGCCCACAGAGAACAAGTCTAGGAGATACAGACGTGAAAGGAAGTGGAAGTCACACACCTGAAATGTCTAAAAGGATAGCAACTGAAGTAAAGAAACAACTTCATCAGCTGTAAAAGTAATCAGATCAGAAATAATAAGTCAAAGAAGAGGTCACAAACATAATGAAAAAATTGAGAAGCAAATATAAAGAAGACATAGATAAAAAAGAGGAGTATAGAAAAGTGATGGAAACCTTAAATGAACAATAGTGGAAGGAATTACATTGCAGAAAACAGATTCAAAGAAATAACCAGGAAATCAAAAACTTCACTGAAAGCTGGCAAAACCACTTGAAAGAGACTAAAAATAGAGTTTCAGACCTTGAAGACAGGACTGCAGCTAGCAATTGCAAAAGGAAAGATCTCTTAAAAGTAACAAGGAAGCAAGAAATAACAATTTAACAACTGCAAGACAATGCAAAGAAAAATAATTTAAGAATGATAGGTGTCAGCAAAATAACAGGGGTCAGCACAAATGACATGAAAAGACTATTTATAGAAGCAATGGCAGAACACTTCCCAAGCATGGGAAAAGGACCTGGCATGTAGATAAGTGAGGCATATAGCAATTCGGCTAGCCATAATCAAAATAAATCTACACCCAGACATAATAGTCAAGATCCCAGAAATTCAGCACAAAAATAGAATATTAAAGGCTGTTAGAGAAAAGAAATAGATCACTTATAAAGGAAAAGCCATCAGAATCACAGCAGACTTCTCAGCACAAACCCTCAAATCAATAAGAGCTTGAAGTAATGTTTCAAATCCTGAAAGAAAACAACTTCCAACCCAGATTGATATTCCCTGCAAGACTACCTTTCAAAGGTGATGGAAAAATAAGATATTTCCTGATAAAGAACAACTGAAAGAATGCATGACCACCAGACCAACCCTATACAGAGTGCTGAAGGATATTCTAGAGAGTGATAAAAATGACCACTGTTCCAGTAACAGCAGCAGATGGGGATTGCCAAACAGGGCAGGCAATTGAATGAAGGGGAAAAGTGGGAGACCTACAGCAGAGGATATAGCAGGGCAGAGATGAGCCAATGCAGGCCAGTTGTAACTGTTAATATTGATAGCCTCAATTTACGGATGACAAACACAGGGAGGGTGGATCAAGCTCCATCGATATGCTGCATGTAAGAAACATGTTTAACTTGAAAGGAAATTCATAAAACAAAAGTAAAAGGAGAGAAAACAACGTTCCATACAAAAGGAAACAAAAAAAAAGTGATATCTTTTCCATTAACTGCAGAATGGATAAGAAAGATAGATATGACATTTTTATACGATTGAAAGCTACTCAGCTACAAAGGATAATCTCGAGGCTCTTGTAGGTAAACAGATGCAACTTGAGATCATGTTCATGGGTAAAATAGTGTGGACTCATAGGAGTGAACATGTTATCTCCCTAGAATAAAAAACTGAAGGAGTTAGTGAGATCCAAAATGTACAATAGATACTGTGAAGGAAATGTCTAAAAAGGGAAGTTAGTAACCATTGTTAACTTCCTATTATCCTATTACTCCTAATAGGGAGTAGTCATTGTTAACATCTTTTTATCTTACTGTGTCATTTTCACTGTTTTATTGGGTTTTATTTTATTCTCTCTTGTCTTGTTTGATTTTATTATGCCTGATGGTATGGGTAGCTATTTTGAAGGTAACAAGATATATTGCGGTAGCCATTGTTGATTTTCTATTAACAGGTTTTGAAGTCCTGTAACACTTCCTTTGTTTTATTTTAATTAATTTTATTGTTTTGTTTTGTTTGTTTGATTTTATATCTGATGGTATAGACAACTATTTTGAAGAAAAGGGGACATTATGGTAGCCATTGTTAATTTCCTATTGTCTGTATTGATTTCATTGTTCTGTTTTGATTGGCTTTAATCCTGTTTTATTTTGTTCAGTTTTATTATCTTGAAAATAAAATAAAAAAGCTTCTGTGCAGCAAAGGAAATCACTAAAAGAATGAAGAGACAACCTACAGAATGAAAGAAATTTGCCAGCTATACCTCAGACAAAAAGTGATGTCCAGAATATATAAACAACTTCAAAAAATTAGAACCCTAAAATAAATTTTAAAAATGGGCAGTTCAAATGAATGGACAATTCTCAAAAAAAAGTGAACGGCAAATAAATGAAGAAATATCCAATATCTTGGGTCATGAGAGAAATGTAAATTAAAAGCAATTCTGAGATTGCATTTTACTCCAGAAAGAATGGATATCATCAAAAACAAATAACATGCTAGTGAGGATATGGGGGAATCTGCATGATTGGTGGGAATGTAAATTAGTAGTGCAACAACTCTGTAAATGAGTATGGGAATTCCTCCAATCACTGAAACTAGAAATTCCATTCAACTCAGCTATTCTCCTCCTAGGTAGCATCCCAAAAGAGTTAAAGACATTGTATTGCGGTGGGATGTGCGTACTACATTTCTAACAACACAACTCATAGTAGCTACATCTTGGTAGCAGCCTGTCTATCAGCAGACGAATGGATAAAAAAAAAAAATGTGGTAAACATACACAATGGAGTACCATTCTACCATAAAGAAAGGTATGTTTGAGTCATTTGTAGGAAAGCAAATGCCCTTGAGACCATAAGTTTAAGGGAAATAAATAGGACACAAAACATAAATAAGAAAAGCCCACAATATAAATGAATTAAAAGAAAAATAAAAAGGTAATAGGAGAGAGGGGGATAGAACTTTTACCGAAGGAAAGGCAATCGAGATGAGAGGAGTGGGGAAAAGGGAAGGGAAACAGATAAAAAGGAAATAAGATGTGTTATGCACATACACCAGCTCCCCACAATGAATATAGCCGTTATGTAATGTAATCATTTTTTAGCACATGCAAACACATACTAAAAATGAAGAAAGAAATCACAGATTGAAAATGTCCTCTTTCCCCTTCTGCTGTCTCAATCTTAGCTCTCCTTCAACTGTCAACACAAGTGCTTCGAGGGTTTTTAGATGATTCTTGCCCTTAACAGTCTCTTTTCTCTTAATGGTAAGTTTGTAAGTCCTCTGACCAGATTAAAAATAAAAAACAATGACAACGCTAAAAAAAAAATATAAATAAATAAATAATAAAAAAACTTTCCTTTTGTTTTAAAGTGAATTCTGTAAGATGTATAACTTTGCATCTTGCTACCCAACTACAGATTGGGAGGCAAGGTACGATTTCTATCTCCTATGTCCCCGCTGAGCCCAGCCAAGCATCTGATATACTCACATACTTCTAAATTAATATGTTTTTCAAACCAAAATGTCTCCTAAATAGTACAGCATCACACCTTTCAGAATCTTTATTTACTCCTGTATATAGATAGCACCCTCTATATTTGGTTGCATCTTTGGGGCAGAGGCCAAAAAAAACCCTCTGTGTATAAATCCCTCTTTCAGAGACAGAAATAATTTTAGCAGCAGCTGAGCCATGGCATTGAAGATTGAATGACTGTAATGTGCTTAGACCATAGTCCACCTGTTAGGAAGTCTGTGTATGGCAGGAAGCAACTTGACTGCCTGGGACCTTGAAGATGACATGAAGAGAATTGGTGGTGGTGGTGTCGTCCTTCCTTGAGATGTCAAATTATAGTTCCTGGACCTTTAACCTATCAGCAGCTTCTCCTTAATGACAGGAAAACATCCAACCTCTCGGTGTGGCCTCCAGCCTCTCCACATTTTGTAGCCCGTTCAGTGCTGCCCTCCTGTGCAGGCTGAGATGGGGTTCACTCTTCACTCTGAAGCACTCTTACTCCCTAGAGTAGAAAAAGGCAAAAGGGAGGGTTTTCTCCTCTCCCATTTGGTGCATGCAACTGCTTGCTCAGGGATGGACTTTTCTACAGCATCATCCTTAATCGTGTTTACCAGTGCACTTTTCCATTGAAGTATTACCTCCTCCTACAGCTGCCCCAGCTTCCCCAGGCAGTGGATGTTTACAGACATTTAACTGAGAATTTCCTTGTGCTAAGCACTTTGTACAAGTTATCTCATACTACCACCTGACGAAGGGCTTTGTCCCCATTTTACAGAAGATGGAGCTGAGGCTTATGGAGACTAAGTCATGTGCCCATGTTTTTATAGCTATTAAACCAGCATATAAGTCTAAGACAATTTGAATCCAAACCCATGGCTTATAATGTCAAAATCTTACCCTTACCCTTGGGCTGTGTGGCTTCCTGGGCCACCAAAGAGCTGTGTGCATCATCTCTGAAGAACACTTCCTCCTTTGTGTCACTTCAAATCTGTCCCCTCCAGTTGTCTGTGAGACTCATTCAGGTGAGAAACATTGTGTTGGTTACCTTTTTTTTTATTGCTGACACAAAACACCTGACACCCAAAATGAAGGAAGGAAAGCTTTATATAATTTACAGTTTTTGGAGGTGTTAGTCTATCTTTAGCTGGTTTCAAGGCAGGTTGCGTGGCTAAGGGACAACCATTTATGATGGCTACAAGTGACAAGAATGAAAAGGGCAAAAGGGAGGATCAGGCCTGTTTAGATCCCTTATATTAGATGCTGGTTACCTGCCCCAGTGTGGGTACAACACTCACACCACCAATTCCCACACTAGACAATGAACCAATCCAAACACCAGATGTAGCCACCTTTAAAAGACCTGCTCCCCATGACTGTATGAGGTCTTGGGGAGACATCTAGGCACTAACCATAACAACCATCTTCTCTCCATCATAATGGTTCTCTAAATTGTAAAATCTTGAGCATAGCAAATGAAGAATAAGTAAAAAATTGCCACAGGAAACTGGAAGGAAATGTCTAAAGGACTTTGAAATCTACCTGTGATTAAATTCTCTTCAGTAAAACCAGTAGTGGCCTCATTCAGCATGTCTTGGCCTGAGTTTTTGTTTTATTGAGTGACAAATGAGAAACCCCACATAGAGCAGGGAAAAGAAGGGAGAAGGTGGAAGAAAACCATCTCTCTTATAAGGATATAGATTTGATTGTATCACTGATGTTTAACTCCTTTTATGTAACAATTTGTAATGGATGAAGTTTGCATTACGCCACAGTGGAGCATTTCAGAGGAACGGTTTTTAAGATATTCTATTCCCAAAGCTCATTTTGGCAAACACTGTACAGTACAGCATCATCTATAACAAATGTGGGAAAGTGCATCACACATTCTTTGAAGCAGAAGATGGTGGCATTTAATTGTCAATTTGGGGAATATAAATATAAATCCACCTCTAAGCAGGCATCGTAAGAAAGAGGAGCTGTGTTAAGTGATATGTACATGCCCATTTTGCTGGCTGCCATATTCCTGCTGCATATGTATTTTAAGAATATACAGTGCCATTGCATCCTAATAGATGTCCCTCGCTCTCCTCTTAATGCTTGAGTGCTTCCCTTCTGAAGCATAAACGTTTCTCACACATGTAAGCATTTTACAAGGGATAAGACAACATCCAATAGAAACAAAATGACAAATCCACCTTCCACTCTGAATTTGGACCTGGAATATTCAGGGTGGTAAAGCAACCTTGGAAACTCATTTGACTTTCTCAGCTTGCTGTGCAGGATTTCACCCTGAGGTTCATTGGCTCCTCACCCCATTTCTTGTGCCAGCCTCTTTTTTGCCCCCCCTTTTCCACTGTTACTGCTCTTTCCCTCTTCTAAGCCTGCCTTTTGTCATTCTTTCCTCCTCTTCCACCCCCAAGGCTTGTGCTTTCCTTCCCCCACTCAGTGCCTGTTTGTGAAGGGAGGCAGCACAGGCTGCAGAAGGGGGCTCTGGGGTCAGATTCACTATTGGCATCCCTGAGCATCCCTAAGACTGTTTACTCATCTGTGAAAGAGTGACAGTGGTCCCTGTGTGGCTTTCATGTCCAGGTTCCACTTTTTCCTACTTTCTCCCCAATGAATGAGACCTATATTCCTTCACAGTAGGAAGACAAACACTAGCTTGTAACCAAATAAAAGCTTACAATATATGTAGAGCTCCTTTTTTTTTTAGAACAAAGAAACTTCTTTGACTACGACGCTGCATCCTTAAGTTTGCTTTTTTTCCCCTTGCATCATTGCAAATGAAAAGGCTGCCTTCTCTGTCTCCAAGGCTTTACCTCCTCATCCTTCCCTTAGACTGTTAGGAATCCCTTTTCCTTCTTCCTATCTTTTTAGAACATTGTCTCGTAGATCACTGGAGACCTACTGGGCAAGTCCCGTAGCCTTTGTTGATGCACACTTCTCATCCGTGTCTACAGCATTTTCCCCTGTCGAACTGCTCATTTTCAATCATCTATGAGTGTTTTTCTTTCTTATGTCCAAATGAGGAGTTCCTCCATGTCTCCCATGCTTCAGACCATTTTATAAACTGAGTCACTCATGACTTTCGTTCACTCCCAACTCGCCGCTAAGCTCTGTTGTGCCCCATTTTGTACTGTACCTCTCTCCTGTTGGTTTCTTCCCTTGTTCTCACATTCTGTCAACAGATTAGTTGTATGGTAGCTCTGCCCAGCCGTAAAGTAATGTTGCAGCCCCTGCATACCTACTTCACTTACCTGAGCTTGGGTTTCTTCATCTGTAATCAAAATAACAATACTAATAGCTTCTACCTCCAAGAATTCTTAGGACTATTAAACAAAATACGGGGTATTCATAGCTTTCCCTGCGTTAAATCGGTGACATATATCAATTATTATCAGCCCCACGCCAACTCAGACTTCTAATTAGGATCTTTTTACTAATAAAAAGTAGAAGTTATCTCATTTTAACCTTGTATCATCAGTTTCCTTCAGTCTTTATCATATAGTACTCTAGAACCCCTGTACAAAAGCCAGACTATTATTATTGCTCAGTTGTGAAGATTTAGGAGGTAATATGTTACTATGATGGTATACATGCTTTGGAATTAGAGGCCAAGATGGAATTAGAGGCCATTATTCTGACTGTGGTGAGCTTAATAAGTTAGGTCTGACTTCTGAACCTCTGTGAGTTTCATTTATTTTATCTTGAAAATTAAAATAGTAATAGCTACCGTGCAGTTCCAGTATAAGAATTAAACATATCAAGCCCCTCGCACTAGTCCCTAGTGCTGAGTTCTCCCTGACTAAATGGTAAGGGTTGATATCATAGCAGCCCATTTCTCTTTAACCCAGAAGATAAGTTTGTTGAAGCCTTGATGACCGTCCTGGTCATCCACAGCTTATCCTCAGCCTCTCTATCCAGCTGTTACTGCCTCACCTCAATGTCCCCTTTCATGAACTGTGTGACCCTGCGAGGGGCCTCATTTTTCTCATTCTCCACCGCACTATTTTTCATAGTCCTCCTTCCTGGAATCCTAATCTCCTCTTCCACCTTCCTCACCTCATGTTCTTGATTTTCCTGGATCTTGTGAATGATGACTTCACTGAAATCAAAACATGCCAAACCATCCAAGATACTTGCTGATGTAGATTTCATTCTTTCAGTATGTCATTTGAACTTTTTCCACATTTATTATGTAAACATCACAGAAAATTATTTTATAGTCTTCAGTATTTTTAAATAATACTGTTTTTACATGACCCTCACTTGATGGTTTTTCTGTATGTCCTTTTCTCCTATAATATCAAGAAAACTATGGATCAAAGTTCAATGAACTTACTGTCAATTTTCTAGAGTGATTTTCATGCTAAGTCCAACCTCAACCTCTTTTTCCCACTGTATTACTACCTTACTCCCTAAAATCCCCTTTCATGAACTGTTAGACCCAATAAAACTTCAATATACTCTTCCTGGTGATTTTCTAGATTGATTTTCTAGACTGATTTTCATGGAGCTCATGCACCATCTGATCCTTAGGCTGCACCATTTATTTCTTGGCTTCTGCACGGGCTTTTTTTTTTTTTTTCTTTTCCTCTAAGAAGTCCATCTGCTTTGCAAAAATTAGCTCATGACTCATTCTCTCCCCAGCCTCCTTTTAAACTGTAAAAGGACTGCCCCTTTGTGGGAAGTGAAAGCCAGGATCCCTGGGGAGCAGGGTGTTGGAAACAGGCTCTGTTTGTGGAGTCCTGGTTCAGGGTTGTTATTTCTCCAACACATTGAGAAATTTGACAGGGGCAAATGTGTTCTTTGGAAAGAACAGGTGCTTTAGAGCTCGCTGTGACTGGGCTCAGATGCAAGTTCTGCCTGTTGTGTGTCTGAGACCTTTGGCAAATCAGTGAACATTTCTGAGTCTTCATTTCTTTTCCCATAACACAGGGATAGCCATATCTGCTTACCAGGGCTGTTGTAAGATAAAAAACTTCACACAGAGCCCCTCACATGGATGTTGGTTCAGAGTACTGTGTAATACTACTATTCTTCAGAGAGAAATTTGAATGCTCATCTCCCACACACTCATGCCCAAAAAGAACACGGCAGAAATGACTGATTCATATTCCCAAAGCTCTGCAAAGAACTCCCCAGCCACCTTCAGACCTATTAACAAACCATGTGTAAAAGTTGGATTACTTGGGTATTATTCTCTAATAGGAGGGAGACTTGGTAAAATACACATGTGAGCTAGGCCTGTTTATGCTATGTCCTGACAGCTAAAAAGAAATAAAAGTCTAAGAATTCTCTTTCTCCCTTTACTTTGAATTATCAAAAGCTGATCGATTTTTATGTTCCCTAAAAAGGAGAATTTACTAGGGCTTTCTGGAAATCAGTTAATCATTTTTAATACAAGAATAGGCCTCAAGAAAATGTTCCATCTTTGTATTTTTATGTCCATTCTTTGTAACTGACCTGGGTAAAGTAAGTATGAATAAGTTTGAGTAGGTGCCAGGTTAGTACCTGATGTGGTCGTAGCCCCCTGGATGACTGTACCCCTTCTGGGTGGCTGTACCCTGCCTGGATGACTGTACCCCTTCTGGGTGGCTGTACCCCTCCTGAGTAAGCCACTGCTGTGCCATGGGTTTTAGTTTCCTTGCTTCTGCTCACAATCACTAGAGTGACTGTTAGTTGACAAAAGTGAGATTTTCCTAAGTATAAAATAATGCTTTGTATGTAAATGTGGACCAAAAAACTACAGTTCTACATGAATACAAATAATAAAATGGATATTTTTCTGCCAGAGTTATAAATTAGAAAATAAGACAGTGATAGAAATAGTAATTATGGGTAGATAGTTTGAGACATTCTTTATGCCTCAGGACCAAACCAATTCGAGCCAGAATATTGATTAGATTCTTTTATTTATTTGCATTTTACTAATGGAAAAAGTGGAACAGAGAGAAATTGTTTCTTTGGACCAGTCATAGTTGCAACCAAAGAGGTGCTGTTATTCTAAAGTGGGCGTTCTGTCTCCACATCCTGTAAGCAACTTGGTTATACAAGAAAAAGCCTACATTTTACTGTTTATTCTTCAGGTCAGCAAGTACTTACTAATCACCTAGTATATGCCAGGAGGTACTAATGTTGGAGTTAGGGAATGAGTAAACCAGGCAGGCTTAGTTCTTGTTCTTGAGTTCTTAGCCTGATGGCATAAGTGAAGAACCATATGATTGTGGAAATTAAATAATTTCACGCTGTGATAAATGCTGTAGCAGCAATCAGCACATGCTGAGATGGAGAACAGTCCGTGGAGGCCCTGTTTAGATCAGGTGTCGACGAAAGGCCTCTTGGACAATGAATGTGCATTCAAACTGAGACTCACGAGATGAAGTCACACAGCACACTAGTAACCTATCTACTTAGCTGTTAAATAGTGGTGCAGAGCACAGAGATCAAACCTCACAAATTAGACAGTGAGGGCATTTCATTTTTTAAACCCTAAAGGCAAATAGAAGATCCCATGAATGAGCAGAAGCCGGGAGATGTCCTGTCTCGTAGTTGATGCCTTAAATTTATAGCACATGTAAATCATGTCAACAGATTTCTCAGTATGTAAAACAAACTTTGTCTTCACTGATCTGGACATTCAAAATGGACGTCTTTATAGATTAAGCTCCTTCATCTGAGGTTAGAAAACTGGAGGAAGCATTTCAATAGAAGCAGATGCTTTTGCAGAGAAGTTGGTGTTATAAAAGGGGAACCCAGTGCTAAAGCTTCAGAGATAGAAATCACACATACTGCTTTCCTTAATACAGTGCTATATGGGAGAGAAAGCCAATTCATCAGAATTTATGTAATGCAAAGCCTTTGAACTTTTAAAAGGCTGAATTTTGAATCTTACTTTGCCATCCATTTCCTCAGAGTATAACGCAATGTCTTAGCAAACCCTTTCTCTGCTCCCAGGATATCTGGGAGCAAAGTTAAAACACTTAAAGTAATATTCAGCACTTCATGGCAGTTTTCAAAAGCAAATTGCTTGTAGATTTCTACCAGGCTCCGCCCTTCAATCCCTTTTGATTCTGTTTCCTGAAATTGACTGATTCAACCCCTAAAGATAATTTAAAATACCAGTCAGCAGCAAACTGGATAAATGACAAACTTTCTGTAAATCCAATGAAATGTGTCTTTTGAACAGAATAAGATAGATCTAAATAAAATGACCCTAAAAGATTATTTTCAGTGTAGCAATGAGAAGAAATGAGGGCTCTGGAAGACAAGCTGGCATGTTTCTCCTGTACCTCAGGGCCAGGTAGTACATATTTTAGGCTCTGCAGGCCATATGGTATATGTGGCAGTTTCTCAGCTTTGCTACTGTAGCCCAGCAGCCATAGACAATATGTAAACAAATGAGCATGGCTGTGTTCCAGTGAAACTTTGCAGGAGTTTTGACAAAAACAGTCACAGGCTGTGGTTTGCAGGTCCTTGTAGTAAACTAGGCCAAGTATGAAATGCTTGCTATGAAGCAACTCAGTATTTAGAAGGATGTGTACCAAATTGCTTAACCATCATAAGGAATGGTTTTACTAAAAATTGGTATGTTATAATAAGCAATGATTGCTTTTATTCTTAGCAATAAAAGACAATGAAGACACTAGCATTTTAAGGGAAAATCCGACTTTGTACTAAGTCTGGCTTGGCTCGGCTCAGTCCAGATACATAATATTTAAATATAGTTTTGCATAATATTTAAAACTACAGTAATACCTTGGTTCACAAATGGTTCTTGTCACAAACAATTTGGTTCTCAAAAGCATTTGACTTCTGTTCCAAACTCTGCATCGGATGACACACACAACCAAGCCATCTTCCCCCGTATTATAAAACAAATTAAGTTCATGAACTGAGGTATCACTGTATTTTCACTGTGCCCTCGAAGCAGTTTCTGGCATTTTATTCTTTGGAAGTAGCAACCAGCAGTCCAGAATTAGACCAATTGTGCATATATCAGCTTCCCCACCAGCTCCAATTAATTAAATTTACATATGAACAGTGTAATTACTCTTAATGTGGACAAGTTTTCAGTCTTGAAGAGTATCTAGATATAAAGTAAAAAGTCTGTTTTTAATTATACTCTGATCTCTTATTCTGGAAGATTGATTATGATGAAGACTTATGAAACACAAAATTTAAAACGTAACGAAATCTCAAAATAATGACTGGTCTGAAACAGTATTTCTCTATGACTTGAATTTTTCTTTATCAGAAGATTGCCTCATTTGTATGAAATCACCCTGCATTAAAAAAAATACCTTATTTTTCCCATTTTATAGTATTTGTAAACATATGGAAATAAGAAAACATCATAGAAATAAGACTTTATCTAAAAGCCTGTTTTGCCTGGTTATCTCTTTTGTCTGATGATAATCTTGGACATGTGGTTTGAGCACTAGGTCCGTGGTCAGGTGTGGTTCCCTAGGTTTCTTCTAACTTTGGTTCTCTCTTTTCCTGTTTCAGCTGTTGACTGGATGGAATATTTTGCAAGGCTCAGAATTTGGGCTGGTATTAATATAAAATGAATGGTAGTATTTTAGTATTTGAGCTTCCTTATCCTGATCTAGTTGACAATGAAGAAAGTTAAATTATAGCCTAGTAAGAGCTCAATCTAATGCCCTGACCTATGTTTCTCTCCATACTACCAAGACAAACATTCTATGTACTTAGCACCATCAATGAAGATTCCTTTCAGTGGATTTCAAATAACCATAAAATGGAGCAAAGGTATAACTTCTGATTTACTCCTAACTGGAGGAAAGTCTCTTAAAGATTTGAACTGAAATTGGCTTTGTATTTTCATATAAAGAATAGTGGATGGCCAGATTTATACTTAGTGAATATATCTAATGATTCATCAAGTTATTAAAAAAAGTTAAACCATTTTGTATTTTAAAGCAATTATTATTATTGCAGTTTTCAAAAGCAAATTGCTTGTAGATTTCTACCAGGCTCTGCCCTTCAATCTCTTTGCAGAGAAGTTGGTGCCTTTCTACAGGTATGATGAATTCCCTCACATCACTAGACATACAAATTTGTCCACTTTTTAACCACTGTGGAGAAGTTTTGGAGGAGGATAAAATACTTTGGCATGGAAATTTATTTATTCACAAATATTTAGTGACAGTCTCATTTTGTGACATGGTTGTGGTGTGCTAAGGATGAGTCACTAACTTCCTGCATGACCTTGGGGATCCTTCTTCATGATTCTGATCTTTCTTGACATGTTGACATCATAGAAAAAAATCATTTTAAGTGATGTTCACAGATGCAGGAACATCTTGAGGACTCCTATTATTAAATTACTTTTTAGAATTTCTGGTAATTTACAATGCTATCTGTAGTCTTAGACTGAACTAACTTTGTCATCGTCTTGCTAGCAAGGTTTTGTGTCATTTAAAAAATTTTAGTCATTTGAATGAAAGTGACATGTGCTTGGTTGATTGTTGTTTTGTTTTAAATTAGTTGTGAGTTTACACACAATTTGGGCTCTAAGTCAAGTACGGTTTCAATTTCATATAGTCTAGACTTTTGTTAAAAAAAAAAAAAAAAAAAACAATCCTGAGGGCAAGAAGTAGAAAATGCAAGAGGAAATTTTTTTTTACAAACCTCATTTTAGAGGCAAAAACTACTTGAGAAAACTGTTTTCACAACACATTACACATTGATAATGCAGTGATGCTTCAAATGTTTTGACAGAATTACTCCATCTCATTTCCCAAGGAAAATCTTCAATTTCTCTGTCTTTATCCTCATTCCAGATTCCATATATTTATTTTTGCCTCCGTTTCACGTTGAAGATAATACCTTAAGCAACAAGGCAGTGTCACACCTCTCTAGTCATTAATAAATGATTGTGAACACTTTAAAATGTATAGCACTGTGGAAATACTGTGAGATAACAACAGCAAGAATGCCTCACTATGAAATGTGGAAGCAAATGACTTTGAAATTTGCTTAATATTAGCAAGCAGTGTCTAGGGAAATGCTTTACTGTTGTCTTCAATTACTTGGGTTGCCATAACATAATACTAGTACCACAGGAATTAACGGGAATTATTTTCACCCACTTGTGAAAGCTGGAAAGTCCAAGGTTGAGGTCTGTCAAAGTTGGGTTTATGGTATAAGCTCTCTTCCTACCTTGAAGACAGCTGCCTTCTTCTTGTATTCTCAAGTTATGGGATTCTGGGTTTCTGAGGACTCCTTCTAGATACACTTTTTAGGTTCTTTCTGTTCTGAACAAAGATGCTATGGTTTGTGTCTAGATGCTCCCCCACCAAAGCCTCCTGCGGTCACAGGGCTTTCTGAGGTGGCTGAATCTGAGTGTGTGATGCTGGGTTTAAGGATGTGTGATTAGTAAATCAGTCCACTGATTGATTTACACAGTTCTGGCTAGGATTAAGGATGTGACTACGCCTGTTATAGAGGAGCAGGTAGCCTGCATACAATAAAAGGGGCAGAAAGAGCCTTGTCTCTATTTTCTTGTTGCTTTTGCTGTCTTCTGCCACCATGAACTATTATCCCTCTTCTATGTGCCACTCTGGCTTGCTGCCAGATGATTGTGGACTGAAACCTCAAAAAACTGTGAATGGAATAAATCTTTTCACCTTTAACATTGGGTGCCCAGTATTTTGTCTCAACAAAGAGACAAAAGTGACTAAAACAAAATAATTGAATAAAATAAGTGCAAAAGGTAGTGAGGTATTAAATCTTACACTTATTAAAGGTAAGAAATAAAACAAGTAGTTCTGCAGAGTAAGTGAGGGCAATGGAAGGTACTGTGAAAAGATGTTCTACAGAGTGAGATCAAACCACTGTGAAAGAGAACATAGTGGCCAAGAGCTTAATGATGGATATCTTTTGTATCTCCTACTCTTCAAGCTGATGTCAAGTCTAAGCCCTCCTGTCAAAAACCTGCTTTATTTCTTGTGAGAAGAATTAAAGATAGTATTTCCTGACTGGTTTAAGGTACACAGCTTTGGGAACTTCTTTGCCCTGGAACTTTGTGATTGACAAACAAGTTGCACCGACTTGCCCAGCCAGCTTTCCACACCCCAGTCTGCTCCACTCACGTGGTGGCAGGAGGAAACGTGTTGTCTCTTCCTCTTCTTAAGAGGGTACCAGAAAGTTAGAGCTGTGGCGCTTGAATTTTGGAATCAATGGCACAGTTCAGTCTAGAGGAGACCTGTGGGTAGAAGCTGAACAATTGTTGACGTAGACCTCAGTAGTCAAGATCATGATGGACTTTCTTGCCCTAAGTTTTTGTCACAGTTGTACATACATGTTTCAGAAATCATCTAAACCCAACATTACACCCACATTTCAGACACAGAAACTGAGGCTGAGAAAGATAAAAGGCATTGTTTGTCATAGGTCATTCTGATGATCAGTTACTGATGTGATTCTGGAGGTCTTATGGATCTTAGTATATCTCCCAGTGTGCTAACAGACAAAATTGTGTTTTCATCTGGGAGATTTTATGGGAATGAATTGCAACCTCATGGAGTAAGTCTTGACATTACTTGGGATGTTTGTTGTTGCATATAATGTAAGTTGACTCTGATCACTGGAGAGGACATGGACTATATGGGGTGCCAGGCAGCTTGCACAGCTACATCGTAGATGGAGCACCAAGATCATCCTGCTGCTGAATGGCACAGCTTCTGCCACCATGTCTTAGAGTGAATTCAATCAGTCCTGTCTTTGAGGAACCTCACAAATGTCAGAGTGCCAAGGGAGACATTTTCAGCTATCCTATCCTAAATCATGCATTTATCCCTTTACTGTCTGGAAATGGAAAGATGGAAGGGAATGATTTGACTTTCACATCTTCTATAAGGTCTACAGAGCTTATTCTACAGAGGGTTAGATATAAGATATCTAAAATACAAGAAAGCAAAACTGAATATTTGATACAGTCTCCAACATAGGAGCTTCTAGATTTGGAGGTGGTTTTTACCAAGATAGATTTCTGTCAAGTAAACTGCATCTTTCAGCTTTCCCTAGATCTCTGTGACCTGTAGACAGATCAGAGTATTTATTGCCATTTATTTTCCCTCTTGGAATGAAACCCAGCATTGGATTTTCTCCTTTCATATATGTAGATTTTAGTATTCTTCTCCCTTTGTGAGGGTGTAGACACAAAGCGCTTGGATGCTTCAGCATGGAAATCAACTTTACTAGCCTATTTTGTTACCTTATTGCATAAAGTGAAGAGGACCGTCTCAGTGCGCTCTCGAGGATGATTTACCAACACTCTCAGAGTGCAGAGTGCATTTGTTCATTTATGTTCTAGGTGCCAAGAAGTTGTATGTTCATCTGATCTGAGCATTTGTCCATGTAGGGTAACTTTTTCACTTGTAGAATTAGCAAAAACAGTAGTAGCAACCTCAACACAACAAGAGATGTATTTATCTTAACCATAAGATTGAATTGGTCAACAACAATATTTTCATCCCAGATTATGTGTCTTCTGAGATTTTGTAACATACTACCTTTTGCTCTGCATCCCATGACCATCACCTGTCCCCAAGAGAATACCCAGGAAAGGAAGTTTGGGAATGGGTGTTCTGCTGGTGAGATAACATATAGATTTTGATTTAGTCTCTGACATCACTATCTCTACCACTTTTCTTTTTAGTATCAGATTTATAGATCCTGCCAAATGGAATACTGCCTCTGAGAATGGCCCCTGGCTGCTCTTCATGGACTAGTTAAAGACTGATAAAGTTGTCCCTGTGGTTGCTGGCAAGCAATAAGAACATGGTGATAGTGGATTTGGAACTGGTCCTGGACAGGCCAGGAAAGGTAGGGATGGGAGATCACCATTTGTAATGCTCATTGATTTTTCAAGTAGACAAGAGAGCACAGAGGTCTGTATGAATCCATGATCTTTTAGCAAAACTTGAGATAATGTCCTGGCCTCAGACCTACGACCATTTCCATAGTTACACAGCAGAATGGGTGTTCCATCTTTGTAAGTGACAGTTGCCAAGGTGACTTGTGTCTGTACAATGTACACTAAGCATTGAGAATAAATACGTGCACTTGCAGAGAGGGCTTTATTTCTTCTTCCTTGACTAGGATAACTCTATAAGTGTTGTGAGCAGAAACTAGTAGGATCCTTGTGAGGTAGTTCTGCTCCATCCTCCATCCCTTTCCTGTCCTTCCGAAGTTTTGATTACTGCACACTGTCCCTGCTGGGTCTTGCTTTAGCTTTTTCAACTTATTCCCATGGTAATGTTGCAAAAAATCCTTATTCAGATTTTACATTCAGCTTTACCAATTTTTTTTTTTTTCCTACTGTACTGGAGACTGGACTCAGAGCCGTTCCACCTATCTGTATCTCCAGTCCTTTCCTCTCTCTTTCTCTCTGTTGTTCTCTCTTTTTTTAAATTTTGACACTTAGACTCTTTAAGTAGCTAAATGACATAGGCTTGTCTCAAATTTATAGTCCTTCTGCCTCAGTCTCCCAGAGTTCTGGGATTATAGGTGTGTGCCACTATGCCTGGGTGAGATTGCCAGTGTTTTATTTCTTCAAAAAAAACCCTACCTTTTCCATTTTTGTTACCTGTATTCCTGTCTTTATGGTGTGCATGGGGTCTAATTACAAATTTCAGTGAATTCGTACCATGAGATTTTACACCTGAAGATGTACTCTAGGTTCTAGATGCAAGGCAAGCCATTTCAAAGGGGAAACACATAAGAAATACATGAAACGAGGGAAATTGCAAAGGAAATTGTTCTTGAGGACATTTTTGCTAAGTCTATGCCATTAGAAGCTTAGAGAATATTGGATAAGTCCTTCATAATGCACCAAATTTCTTATTACTAATTTTCTGTGAATTTCACAGCACCATGATTGTCTTTACCTAACATTCCATACATTTGCATAAAAACCGCCTCAACTGAATCCAGGTTATAATTTCCATTACTACTTCACAGAGAAACCTCTGCTTCTTCTCAGCCTGGTGGGGCAAACTTGTGGAGGTTTATGCCAAGTAAGAGATCAATGTGATATTTCTATCACAGCTTTCTAAAAAGATTCTTTGCTGTGTAATTGCCTAGACAATTAGCTTCAAGCTATAGTTACTACCTATTAGCAATGAAAGCTGCTTCCTACTGGAAGGATTATATTCATCCTCAGAGGCGATGATAAGATGAAGAGTTATTTCAGATGCTATGGTTCTGGAACCACCATGTGTTGGTGATCCACGTGCCCAAGTAGTTGTGATTCACTTGTACCTAGCTGACATTTATGGCTTCTAGGATCCAAACTGGAGCTTTCAATTCAGCTCAATTAGGTGTCTGGAGGCAAGCATCTGTTACATTTTAAGTTTCCTGATGTCTTTCTTTCAAACCTGTTATTTTCCCTAAATCACATGCTTAGTTTGGCAGAGACTGAAAATAAAAAATAAAATAAAATAAAATAAAATAAACCTCAAATGATCTCCATGGTATACTTCACAGAAAACTGTTATGAAGAGGCTCTGAAGAGTACACACTAGGGTTTAGAACAAAATAGGCCTGATTCCTCTCATGTCCTTTAAAATGCTGTTAGTAAGGAGGTAATAACAACCCAGATTACACAATGTATGCAGGGATTTTCCATTACCTCAGTTGACTCAAAGTATCATCATAAGTCACCGGTATGTTGGGTGGTGCAGGGAAGACAGCAGCATGGATTGGCATTCTGACTTGGAATCTACAGACACTGTCTGGATAAATTGCATATCTCATATAAGCATTTGGTTTTCTTTTTGTCTGTAAACTGGGGACACTACAGTTCTATAAACTTTTTCATTCATACACAGATATTTACTGGGTTTTTGTTATATATCTTGTATTGAAGAAATCATTGGAAAGTCAAGTAAAAAAGCATTAAACATTAGACCAATCTTTGCCTTGGCTGAGCATCAGTTCATACTGTTACTTTATTCTAAATGTATTCTCTTTGTAATTTAAGTTAAATTTACTCAAACTGTCTCTTGTACATTCATTTAAGTTCTCTTTTAGTATCAGAATTTCTTGGAGAACAGATACCTGATATCTTGGTTACTTTTCTCTCATTGCTGAGACAAAATATCCAACACCCAAAATTAAGGAAAGAAAGCTTTATTTAGTTCATAGTTTGTGGAGGTTTCAGTCCATAATCAGTTGGCTCCAAGGCAGGGTGGTATGGCACAGGGACAACACTTCAAGTTGGCAAAAGACAGCAAAGCAGCAAGATCCAAAGTCAGGGGAAACAAGCCTATTTTCCTCACTTACACTGTATGCACCCACCTCCCAGGTTCGATGTGGCCCTCACAAAATCACTTTGCCCTCCTCTTGCACAGGATGAGGATATTTACAAAGTAAGAACCCTAGCTCCTTTCTGAGTAGCTTTAACTTCTAAACTTCTCAAATTGATACAGTGTGTCAACCATAACACCTACCCTTTGCACTTTTCACTTCTGGCTCTGAATTTTTGCTTTTCCTATGTTAGTCCAATTTATGGATATTTTCAGTGATAACCTATGTGGCTCTGTTCTGCATATTATACATTCAAGTCATAACTCCTGCAGACTTTTACCAACAGAAGGCTATTGGCTAAACATGTGTTTGCATGTCATTTTGGAGCCATAAATGCAGCTTACATTGAAAATTACTTAAAATTTAATACGCTTTACTGTAAGAAGTACTTTAGGATTAGCCGCAACAAAATTTTGTACGAGCTATGTTGCTCTTTAGGGCCTTCTTTCTACCTTATCTCATAATCCCTCTCTCTTTCAGTACAAGTACTTGAGATTTTGCCTTCCAAACACACATGACTGAATACTGTTCAGGTTGATCAGCCCTATTCTCATATCCAAAGTGTTGCAAAATCTCAAACTTTTTGAGTTTTGGCACCATATCCTCAGTAGAAAATGCCATACTATGAAACTTTGCTTTGTACACCAAATTATTTTAATAATGTAGAACTGAACTATCTTCAGGCTATGTTTAAACATACAGGAAACATGATTGAATTTTATATTTAAAGTTGAGTGTCATGTCCAAGATGTCTCATTTCTTAAATGTGAATATTCCATATTTTGGGGGAAAAACAATCAGAACCTGTTACACTTCTGAATTTTAAGCATTTTAGTTAAGGGTTACTCACCTTATATTACACACATATCCATCTCATTTTGAAGAACTCTGGTAGATGTAATTAAGGTAACTTTTTTTTTCTGTCTCTGTTGTTTTGCTATTGGTGTTTGGGTCTCCAAAAAAATTGGGTTATCTTTTTTATCCTTTAGCATGGAAAGCATTCTTCACAATTGACGGTGTCTTTGAAACACACAGGACCAGGAGGACTGTTCCCGGGACAAAAGAAATCCAGCCACAAGCTGTAATGCCATGGCATTGCTCTGGGGCTTAAATGTGCTCTTAAACATAGATGGAGTATAAAGCACATAACTTGAGAAGGGCTGGGTGCAGCCTCATGAGCAGATCGGTTAGATCTCCACATTTGTAAGATTTGAGTTGCTAAAATGGCTCTTAAGTAAATGAGAGCTCTTGGTAGCACTCGAGACTCTTACTTGTGGCCTAAAGGGAGGCTGTTCAGAATCCCAGATGCTATACAAAGGCTGGGAAATTCCTTTACTTTCTCCTTTGTGCCTTCCGAAAGATGTCTGATTAGGGTCTGGTTTAAGGATAAGTGCTAATACCCAATCAGCAAGCCTTTGCCAGGCACAGCATTTGGGATAAATGTGAAATGACAGCATCTGTCCTTTGGAGATTACGGAGATAAGTGCAGCATTGCTTTATGCCAGCCGAAGTCTGCAGAGTGCTTTAGGAAACATACACCTTCAATCCACCGGCTCAGAGTGTTTTATCAGCACTTTACTAATGTGGTTTCCAATGAAGGTCAGAAAGTTAAACTTATCACCCAGTAGCCAGGGTTGATAGTTCATATCTTGATCTTATCACTAGGCCTCTTTTTCCCTTTCCAATTGCTTTTTGAGGGCCTAGAACTGCTCACTTGGGGGAAATATTTGCTGCGAGCAAGAGCCTAAGTAAAAATAAAAATCAGGTTATAGAAGTAGAAACAAAATGTTCAAAACAATATCGCAGTTAGATCCCCAAATGTCGATTCTAACCCATGGGTTCCGATCAGAATGCTGTGACCCAATAACAAAGTCACAAGTTTTTTCTTTGGTCTTTTGTTCCCATTCTGAGACAACAAAGAAAGCCTGTTTTAGAACAGGCATCTGTCAAAGTAATCCTCTTTGGCTTTTTCCACCCTCCATTCAAATATAATTGATGCACGGGCAGCACAGCGACTTTCTACAGAATCTTTGCTTGAAATCCAAAAGGAAGGTGTTGCAAAAAGTCTTGCGGCTGGATCCTTGGTATTCATTAGCAAGATAACCTGATACTCAAATCCTCAAATTCATGAGCACCGCAGTACATAATTTCTTCAGTTTGTTCATATATAATGCAGTTTTTCAACACGAACTGATGACGTTTTAAGCCAGGTTAACCTTTACTGTCTATTGTATCCTGTGCACTGTAGCAAGTTCAGCAGCAGTACTACCAGTGCCACTCTGCCCAGGTGACTTAACCAGCAGTGTCTTCAAACATTGCTGATGTTCCCAGGGGGCTAAAGTATCTCTATGTCCCAGTTAAGAACCACTAATACAAATTATGGTTAATTCTTCCTTTTATAGATTGCTTTAGTACTTGAGAGAATTTAGGTACTTATGTGAAAGGTGGGACCAAGAAATGATGAAAGCTAGAATGTGTGCAGCATTTCTACCCACACTGATTGATTTACTCACAAAATTCATAGTGTGAGTTTAGTCTTCACAAAAGTGGAAGAGGCTCTGCTTCACAAGGATTCTTAGAAACCCCCAGTGCAGGAAATAGTAAATTGTCAAAGGACACAAGTCTACTGGAGTGCCCCATGTGCTGGAAATGAAGAGTCACCTAGTAGCTTACCTCATTTCTTTTGCTGAATGTGAGAATTTGAATCGTAAGAAGAGTGTCTGACACATAGCATATGCTCCAAAAATGTTATAGGAAAGAAAGGAAATCAATCTCTCAAGAATAGAGTCAAGATGCAGTGATCATACAGACCCAGACTAAGCCTCACCATCCTTTTATCAATGCTTGGGTTCTCTTCTAGACTCAGTCTTTGTTCTCCAGGTATACTAACCATAATCTTGAGAAGTTCTGCTGCTCTATGCTTCAGTATCCTTATATTTTAACACTGCATACCTCACCTAATTGTAGTAAAGATGAAATAAACATGTGAGAAATATATACCTAGTATATTGTGAATTAAAGTTAGCGCCATTGTTGTTACCATCACTGTAGAGTATTAAACAGATTTATTTTGGTTCTCAAATGTAGAAGATTGAGTTAATCACATTCTTACATTCCTGGCACATTTTTATTATTGCTCCATACGAAGATCTCTTCTCATTTTAGGACTAACATACATCCTTGCATTCATGTGCCCCACCTGCTCCACCCTCCCTCACCGCAGAGAATCTCCTATCTTTGTTGAGAAACTTTCTGTAGATGTGGTTATTCAAAATATATTGTTTCCTCTTACCAAGGTGATAGTTTACGTCAAGTGAGTAAATTTACCGAGGTGATAGTTTGCATCAAGTGAGTTTTCTTATTCTTTTAACCCAGCCCATTATTGCACAATCAAACACTCCTTTGCAGTTGGAACATGTTTGCTGATGTGCACTAGCACATCCTAACCTTGTGTTCTCAGAAAAAAGCACCCAATGACCTCTTATTCTTTATAGGTAGAGCATTGATGGCTATACTCATTCATAAGCTCTTCAGATATGCATGAGGAAGTATTTGTAACAGAACTTTCACATTCCTCTCAGAAAGAAGCTGAAATTGAAAAGCATTCCAAAGTGTTGGTCTTAACCACACTAAGATCATTTTTTCCTGTGATTTCTTTCAGAGCAATAAGATTAGCATAGTAACACCGTAACCTTGAAAAATATATGTATTTGTTGCATGTTTATTTATTTATGTATTTTGAAGAGAACAGGACTAAACAAAACAAACAATAAAAACAAAACAGTGAACACAACACAGGCTTCAAAACAAGACAATAGGAAATAAACAATGGCTACCATAATGCCATTTGTTATCTTCAAAGTAGCTGCCTATACCATTAGACATCATAAAATCAAACAAAACAGAACACAATAAAACCAATCAAAACAAAACAAAGAAAGCAATACGGGGCTTTGAAACTAGATAATAGGAAATCAACAGTGGTTACCATAATATATTTTGTTATCTTTGAAATAGCTACCCTTACCATCAGATATAATAAAATCAAACAAAACAGAACACAATAAAACCAATCAAAACAAAACAAAGAAAGCAATATGGGGCTTTGAAACTAGATAATAGGAAATCAACAGTGGTTACCATAATATATTTTGTTATCTTTGAAATAGCTACCCTTACCATCAGATATAATAAAATCAAACAAAACAAAACAGAATAAGACCAAACAAAACAGAACACTGAAAATAATACATGACTTCAAAACAAGATAATAGGAAGTTAACAATGGCTGTCACTTTTCCTTTTCAGATGCCTCCCCCATGTTAACTTTCACAATATCCATTGTGCAGTTTTGATCCACCTAACTCCCTCAGTCTCTTATGCTAGGGGGACAACACAATATTCAGCCATGTGACTCTGAACCGTATTATGTGTAAGCATGATTGCAAGTTGCATCCATTTACCTACAAGAGCCTCCAGGTTATCTTTCTTTATAGCTGAGTAGCTTTCCATTGTATAAAAATGCCATCTCTCTCTCTGCGGTTGTTAGGAAAGCTACCCCTGTGTCTTCCTTATTCCCTGTCACTTGTTTTATTTTTCCTTTGATTTTAAGTCTATGAATTTCCTTTTGAATTAAATTTGTTTCTGGTATAAACCATATTGATGGATCCTGTCTCCTGACCCACTCTCCCTGTGTTTCTTTTTATTGAATTGAGGGCATCTACATTAATGGTCATAGCCAATGTGTTCTGACTCTTCCCTGCCTTGCTATTTTCCTGCCATTGGCTCCTTACTTTTCTCCTCCATTCAGCTGCTTGCTCTGCTTAGCAATCCCCTTCTGCTGCTGTTCCTGGAACAGTGTTCATTTTTATTTCTCTGTAGAATGTCTTTTAGTATTCTTTGTAGAGTTGGTTTGGTGATCATTAATTTCCTCAGTTGTTCTGTCACTGAAGTATCTTGTTTCTTCATTAATTTTGAAAGACAGGTTTGCAGAGTACATCAATCTGGGCTGGAAGTTTTTTTCTTTCAAGACTTCAAATGCTTCACTCCAAGCCCTTCTTGACTTGAAGGTTTGTGTTGAGAAATGTGCCATGGTTCTGATGGGTTTTCCTTCATAGGTTATCAGTTTCTTTTCTCTAACAGCCTTTAATATTCTGCTCTTGTGATGAACTTCTGGGACCTTGATTATTATATGTCTGGGTAGATATGACTAACTGGATTGCTAACTGCCTTACTTTTCTGTGTGCCAGGTCTTTTTTTCCATGTTAGGGAAGTTTTCTGCTATTGCTTCTGTAAAGAGTCTTTGTGTCATTTGTGTTGACCCCTGCTTTTTCATTGATACCTATCACACTTAAATTATTTTTCTTTGCATCATGTTGCAGTCATTGAATTGTTATTTCCTGGTTTCTTGTTACTTTTTTTTTATAGCAGGGATTGAACTCACAGCCTCATGCTTGCCAGGCAGGAGCTTACACCACTGAGCTAAATCCCTGGCCCCCGGTTTCTTGTTACTTTTAAGAGATCTTTCCTTTCGTGGTCAGTAGCTGCAAACCTGTGTTCATGGCTGAAGGTTTATCTTCAGTTTCTTTCAAGTGATTTTGCCATCTTTTTAGGAGTTTTTAATTTCCTGGATATTTCTTTGGATCGGTTTCATGCATTCCATATCTCTCTTACCTTGTTCATTTAAGGTTTCCCTCATTTTGCTGTGTGCCTCTATTTTTGTGCATGTCTTCTTTAGATATGTTCAGCAGTTCTTTTATTATGTTTTTCACTTCTTCTTTTACCTGAGATAGCACTTCTGGTCTAATTTCTTTCACTGCTTCAGTTACCATCACTTCAGAAACTTTGGGTGTGCAACTTCCAATCTCTTCCATACTTACAACTTATGGACTTGCTCTGCACAAGTTGGAGGCCGAGAACTGCCTTTTGCTTCTTCATCTTAACATTTTCCCGGGTTCTTCCAGACAAATGGGTTGTGAGATCCCAAGCAGTTCCTGTGTTGGCTGGCTGTCTGCAGTGTAGGGGAATGGGTCAGGCACTCGGATTTATTCAATGCTAGGTTCCTAGCCCTGGGATGCAGGGCTGGCTCCTCCAGACACACACAGCTACACCGAGGCTCCCTTGATGGTGGCAGGTGCACAGTGACTTGGCTGGCTGGTTCTTCCCACCAGAACTACTGGTCCCTGATTGGTACTGGTGGGCTTATAGAGGTGTCTATGTTCAGTTTCTTCTGGTGTTTATAGTTCTATGCTAATGTCCATTTTGCACATGATAGATGTGTTGGACATGGACCTGATCTTGGCCTCCGGATTAGGGGTCTGAGACTGTTCTTCTGTCAGTGGAATTCTCCAGAATCCAACTGCTGACTCCTTGCTTCTGCCTCAGATGGTTCTACATTATGGATTCTCTGATTATTTCTTCCTCCAGAGGTCTGTGTGTGTCTGTGCACTGGGCTGTTTTCCTGGGTCTTGAGGTTCCCTTCAGTCTTACATTCTTATAGCCAACCTTCTTTCCAGGATCCAATGAGTGAGGCCCAGATCACAAGCTCCCTGACTCCAAGCCAGTCTTCCCTCCAGGATGGAATGAAGGGGTTCAGAGCAGAGACTCACTGTCCTCCAGCTAGGCTGCCCTCCCAGATGGAATTTGCATGCTTACTTTTATAAGCTACATGCTATGCTAGATATTTTATGTCTCCAAGAACACCCTCAGGTTTGGAAATTTTCTAGGAATATTTATTGAATTCAGCATGTAGTAAGATTGTCTTTTTCTCTGCAAAACTATCTAAGTACAGTCAGCAAAGAAGTAAGTACATGGGGTAAAGTCCAAAAATCAGATGTGACAATCCAGAATATAGTCTCTATAAAGCCACAGAGACAACCCTCAACTCCTCCAAAAACACATACTGGCAACCAACTAGGGAAACTCATTGTTACAGGACTAGGCAGAATTTTCAGTCTGTGCCTGGGATATATTGCACTTCCAAAAGTCTGTGCTCAGCATAAACCATAGTGTTTGTATAAACAGCAGAAAACTAAATGACTGTTATTGCCAGCTCTGGGACTAATGGTGGGGTATTGACTGCCAAACTACATGTTCTCAAATTTCAACCACAGGCCTTCTCATAAGCAAAGTTTTCAAGGGATTGCAATTGGAGGCCTATGTTAAAATTTTTCAGCATGTTTTTAACTTTATTTTCTGTAACCCAAAAGCAGATAAGAATATTCTCATTGCAAAATGAGGAAACAGAGACACTGAGAATTTGAGGCACTTGCTCCAGATCACAGAGTTCAGAAGGCAAGGAAGCAGACATAGCCCAGCTTCCTAGAAAGCAACCTTCTTTTAAAATCGACTTCAAAAATAGATATCCTCTCTGCTGTGAACTTCGGCTTATCCCTACTAATTAGACATACAAGATTGGATAATCCTTGACTGAAAGTAGCTTGACTTGTCATTTTCATACTTTGGAAGGAGTTCTGGGAAACACTTTAGATTATCAAACTGACATAAGGGCAGGATGTGGGCATTGCTGGAGTTCTGAGCCTGGAACTATTTTTCTTGTACTGATTAGGTGGTAGACATTTGGAATCTCAGCAATAAAAGTTACAATATTTGGACGTACAGCCAATGTAAAGTTAGGTTAATAACATCTCTTTTCTGGTTGACAGAGAAGAACCAGTCTCTTGTGGGCTGAACATTCTTTGTCCATAGCTGCCATCACAGATGCACATACGAGTGCTTAGCAGGCTAAATTTGCTGAATGTCATCTGTCTAGTGAGTGATGGAGAGTGAATTTGACCCAGGAAGATGCTAGAGCTGTGATTTATTCATGTGCTTTACCATTATGCCCAAACACTGCTGATGGTTTTCCATGATGAACCAGGTTAAGGAAACAGGTTGCCATGAACTAAGCAGGGAAACAAAGGTTGACCCACCTTGAAATCCCAATTCAACCCTGTCTGGTGCATGTTTGCCAGTCCCCATCTCTTTGTCCCTCAGTTTTCTTGTTTCAAAAAGGATATCAATTCCCACTTTACCACAGGGCAGTGTTGTTGTAGACATCATATAGAATAGAAAATGTAAAAGTGTTTAGGATACTTGCAAAGAGATTCATATCAGTTACTATTCCTTTGGTTGCATGTGTTTTGGAGCAAAAAAGGTCTTGAGTCAGGGCGTACAACTGAAGATCCCAGGAGTTGACCCATCACCTGCAGCTCGTTAAACAAACAAACAAACAAACAAAAAAAAAAAACCCTCAAACAGTGTCCACAAAAGTCAGATTCTTTCTGTGCTCCCTTTCTTTAGGCCACATTTTCCTTTATGTGAACCCCTTTCTCAGAAGTGTCCCCTTTATGGTTACAAGATGACAATAAGCTGTTGTTGACTTGCTCTCTCTGAACGTTAAATGCCTAAGGAAAGAAAAGAATAGGGTACTTACAAAAGAGAAACGATTTCTTGAGCTTGCCGTTTTGGAGGCTAAACTTCTGAACAGCACAGTGCTTTTTCTGGCAAGGGCCTAGTGAGTACATCATCTCATAGCTGGCAGCATCACCATGGCAGCAGTGTATGAGAAGGAAAGACCATGTAGAAGCAAAGCCATAGTGAAGAGGAGAGGCCAGTGTGCAACCCTTCACTAGTCCCTGCTCTTAAATGTCCCTGCCACTCAGCATCACCACCTTGGATACCAAGACTCCAACACATGAAACTGTGGAGTGCTTCCTCAAGCCATATGTAGATCAGAGCTTTGTGATTCACAGAATCTAGTCTTACTGCTTATGATTTGTCTCAGAGGGGTAACATGCCCAGCTACAAACTAATCCCTGCTGTGAGGAGCTGCCAGTCTTCATGGGTTAGGCCCAGGCACCATGCCACTTTGCAGCAAAGGATGGAAATTACACCATTAGAACCCCCTGGAAAGACTGTGGGTCTCTCAGTGGCCAATACTTAAAGGTAGATAATGATGCTGATAATAAACAAGAAACAGAAATCCAGTAGCATCTTTTCAGTGCTGTGTCTGTATGATCTTATTAAATAACAAAGACCTGAAAGATGCGGTGTATTGCACAATCTTCCTAGACTGGAACAGGTGAAAAAGAGATGCATGTTTCCCAGCGTAGAGTTAAGCAGGGTAGGACAGCCCCTCCCACATGCACAATTTCTTACACTTGTACCGGAGAGGAACTCAGCAAGGAGGGATCCCTCTCCCTCTTCACCATCATGTGGGGCTTTATTTTTCAGCCCTTGTCATATTGGCACACTTAGGAAAGGGTAACTATATAAGGTAATTACAAAGATAGTATTTAATTAGTTTTGGTTTCAAATCAAGGCATTTGCTACAGACTTGGCCAGCGATGCTGATGGACATTAATGAATGAAAGCATGTGATTAAAACATCTGTCACTGTCAAGCAGGGTCGATTTCAGGGTGGGGATTGGCTCACGCTGGGAAACAAGATGATGGCCATAGAAAGCAAAATTAGCTAAACTTAGTGCTTCCATAATCATTAGGCAAAGGAGCTGACAGTGATTGGTCACAAACATGCACCAATGAGCAGTAATGAAGTTGCCGCCAGATCAGTTCAGCATAGGTTTTTAAGGCTAATTAGCTAGACAAAAAAAATGTTAATTTAATCAAAGAAACACGTATTCATTAAAGGTGTATAGGAGAGTTGGAGGAGAAAATTGGCTCCATCATTGAGGAGGTAAAATTATAGCTGCCAGCAAGGCATGTCAGTTTCACAAAAACCATTCCCCAATTTACAGTGTCTCTTAGGAAACAGTCTAGTTATACCTAAGCATGCCATGTGGTCTTTTTTTTCAGATATTATTATTATAAAGGGGAGGAGAAAGATCACCTACCTATGGAGCAATGTGGAATAAAAGCCAATGCTTACCTCATTCCCAGAAGAGGAATTAATTCCTCTGGAAATGTTATTATATTTGGATTCTAGACTGTTAGAATAGAAACAGTTCTTAGAGACCATCTAGTTCATGCTATTGTATTTATAAGAAGACAATGACATACAGAGAGGCTACATCTTATGCTTAAGGCCACACAGCCTAGCACATTTTAATTTGCACCTGAGATGAAAGATTCCTTGTATAGTCAGTACAGTGTAAATCAGGAGTTAATTGCTGCAGGGGTGTTTCACCTTTTGTCACTGTGCGGAGAATATCCTCAGACTTTTTTTGCAGAGACATGATCTCAAAAGATTACAAGCTCTTTGTGCTTGTAATTGTGAGGGAAATGAAAAATCTATACAATGGGGTACATAAGTAAACTGCTTATTCGTTGGCATGAGATTGTATATGTAAAAGCATGAGAAGTAACAGGTCGTTTCATAGATCAGCTCTACTGTAGCAAGGACTGAAATTATTTTATTCACTCATTGATTCCACAAATAAATCTGAAAAGGGCTGAGGTGGGTGCATGGTCCAATTTAGGCCTTTGGATAATTCTTTATCAGTGGAAAAGAGAGGAAATTTTCATCTCCCAGTGATACTGCAACCTACTTTCCATCCAAAATGCCATTTTTCCTCTTCCTGAGGTGAGGGCATTTTGCTTGTCTTTCAGTGCTTGGTTTGAATATTCTTTTCTCCGGGTGTCTCTCAGTGGCTCTCAGACCCAGTGGGAGTCACTGCGCTCTGCTCCCCCTCACTGCCATAGCCTACATTTATTGTGACAGTTATTGTGCAAATTTTAAAAGCCTGTAAGCAGAAGTATGTACTTGTAGAACCAGATATTCAAAAGTCTGAGGCAAAGCCCAGGAGATCCAGGTCAGCAGAACCTCATATCTTAAATTTTCAAAAAAGTAGGCTGCTTGATTACCTCCCTCTCCCCCTAGGTGGTAGTTTCTAGAAGAATGGTCCAGGCACTGCTCACAGTGAAATTGCTCACCTTGCTCATTAAAAATTCATATTGCTTTTCTGTGCCCCACATTTAATCAAAGGAGAAGTTCTAGCTATAAAGGGGGTACTAGCAAGTTTCTTAAGTGATCATTATATATTATAAGGCTTTAAAATATTTTGTTCTTTTACCTGAGTAAAGAAAGGACAGGCTCATGGTAAGTTTTTGTTTGAGGTATGGAAAGCATAGATAATTACTGATGGTAACAAAATCAGTTGTTAATTCTGTGGTGGGAACATTCCCAGGGAATTTGACTTTGTTTCTTACATCTGATTCTGCAGAAACTTAGGAGTAATAGCATTTTGGAAGTGGAAAAGAACTTTGAGGGTCCTCCTATCCATGCCTATGGATGGGTTGAGTAGATGTCAGATGCAGAGAGACTTGCCTTAGGTGACATATATTAATATGTGGGGACTGGTTTAGAACCTGTGTTCCTGTGTGACTCTTTTGCCTTGTCCAGGCACCAGTCTCCCCAGGTAACCATTCTCCTCCAAGAAGGAGCAAAGCGATTCCAGTCATGATATCCCTCAAGCAAATACACAAACTTTGTGTTTTTTTTTTAAAAAAATACTCCATTAACTGATATATAATTTCACATACTTATAGAGTAGGATGTAATAATCTGATACTAGTAAACAATGTAATAATCAAATAAGGGTAATTATTGTTTCAGCTTCTTAAACATGTATCATTTTTTTGTTTTGCAAGTGCTCAAATTCTTCATCAAGTATGTGATATATTCTTGTAAATGGGTCAGAATGGGTCAAAAGTTTGATAGTTCCCATGTAACAAATATCCATCCCCTATCTACTGGTTTATAACTAAGCAGTTCACCCAAATGTAAATATGGAGAAGTTCTTAGGAAAATGTCAAGGTGCTGATTATTGCCGATTGTAAAAATCAATGGGAAGTCCAGCCTCATGGAGCTGGACTTGTGACCACTGAGTTCAAGTCCATTGTGTGCAATATTTTATTCATTCCCAGTTGTTCTTTACACCTTGGGCTACACCAAACAGCAAACATTTTCTTCTGAAAGACCTCGAAAGAAATGTCCAATTTATCCTAAATAATAATATTCAGGGAGTAACAGATTAGATATAATAGCTTTTCTACTACTTATTTTAGAATATTATTTTAACTGCCACCCTTCTCTCATGCGTATCATTTCATGTGTAATCAACAACATAGGCATCATTCTTTGAGCAACAACTTCCTGATAATTTTAGTTGGATTCTGTTATCTTCTCATTATACCCCAAAGAGCTACTTCACTTCACACACTTTTGAAAGAACCATTTTTATGGTCTAATTTAAATGAAAATAAAGATACAATCTCCAAGTTGTCTTAATTTCTCAGAAGGATTGTCTGTGGAAAAACAAGTTTGACAGTTCTCCATTTTAATATCATGCCCAGAGCTAGTTGGTCATTTTCAAAGAAGGACAGATGGTGCAAAGGTAGTTATGGTAGAAATTAAGGATTGTTTTGAATGTTTGGCAAATTTTACAGTGTATAAAGGCAGTTTCAGTGCTGTGATTAAACAATGCAAACAGAATTGCATTAGAATCTAAACTGTACATCATTTAAAAAAGTCCTAGTAAGAGATGGAAATGATTGATACTTATCTAGCAACAAAGGAAATCATGATTTGACTGGTTGTTTAGATCTTAGCTAAGGTGATAGCAATTCAGAGAAAATGAAGAATAGAAACTTAGAGCATTCTTTTGGAGGAGGAAGAAAATACAGATGTATTTTTTAAACTTTTGGAAATGATAACTAAGCTCGAGTTTTGGAATCACTGCTTTGGACCAGTTACAAAGGGATGTTTGAATGAATGCTCCAAATTGTGTTCATGTATGCGTTTTCTGGATTTGAGATAAAGAAGCTCTGAGAATTCTGGAAGCCTAAAAAAGATTGCATTTAGAGGATGCATCGGCCAGGCTGATTCTTGCAACCGTGACCGATTGGGAGTTGAAAGATCTCCATGAGGCCTTTGAATTAGGGGAACATATTTGTCAGATTTGGAGATAGTAGGAACTCAAGCATTTTTGGAAAACCATAAATGAGTTAATGTAGTGTTCAGGACAAGCTGTGAGTTGGCCTCTCAAAGGAGGTTTGTAGTAATAACCTGCTGTAAAAATTACCGCTGCCTTTCCAGCAGTTTTACCATATGCTCAAGCTCTGAGAGCTGGCATTTTCTGGCAGCCACTATAGCTTAAGGACCTATTATTCTGTGTGGTGGACTTTGGCTCCATTTTCTATGTGCTTTCAGGTGGGCAGTTTGCAGCCAGAGAGGAAAGCCTTCAATGAGTATAAATGGAAAGATCTTTTCAGAAGGTGGTTTTCATGCACAACAGCAAGAAGCACATAGCTATAGAAAGGTGTTTATATTCCTAAATGGTAGGAAGGAAACTTTACTCCCACTCCCACCTCTCCCTGGAAGCTTTCTTCAGCTATGCCAGCTCATGCTGTTCTCTCCTGTTTATAAAATCATGAAGTATCTGTCATCCCCATTCCAGTAGTCAGGAATTATTCATTCTCTACTATTCATTTTCTTTGCTCCTTCCCTTCCTCACAGAAAACCCTAACCTTGCAATTTTCTACATTTTATAAAGATTTTTTTAAAATCTTTGATAAGTCAGTTAGAACAGTAACTCAGTGGTAATCCTGGCAATAACAGTTCTATCAATCTACCATGGATTGAGTGTATGTGAGATAGAAGAAAATGCCCAAGTTTTTAGGAAGTAAATCTTTGAACAATCATAAGAAAGTTATGGTTCTTTCCTTCATTGAGCACTTGAAAGCAAGAAACATAAGAAATTTACTGAAATTCAGAAACAATACCACACTCATGTCCAAGCTGTCTGTCTATAAATCCTCCCTCTTCAAGACTAGGCTTTTTTCTTAGGTAGTGGAGAATAAAGACCAAGAGGTAACCTATCTAAGGAGTCAGGCAGCTGCAGGCATCCTGTGAGAGACAGAGCCTCATCCTGCACAGGACCCCAGTGAAGGACGTGTTCTTTCTAACACCCGTCTCCATGTGAGGAAACTGAGGCTAAGAGAGGTTAATCACTGTGTGACAGACATTGAGCTTCAGGATGTGCCTGATATTTATGTGGGTCACAAACATGCTATTTACTTAAAGATTCTTCCTGAGCAAACTTATGATTCTGGTTTTGCCTATCTGGTATTGAGTTTCTCTAGTCTTTTTATTTTTTTCATTATTGACTTCTTAGGGTGCCTGTTTTATTTCCTATTTTCGCGTAAACACTCCTTACCATGCAACGTGAATAGGACAGATACGAGTTATTCTTTGAACTTGCCCATCTTTTTGTTAGTATGTGCTTGCTGTACATAGCTGTTATGTTCATTAAAGGGAGCTAATACATGACAAACCATGTTCTCTTTTTCATCCCCTTCACTTCCCCTCCCCTCTTCCCCATCTCTTGGTCCCCTTTCCTTTTTGCAAAAACTCACTCTCTTTCCTATTTATCTTTTGTTTTGCTTTTTGAATTTATTTCTATTTTCACATTTCTCATATAAGAGAAACCATGTGCTATTGAAGCTTGTGCATCTGATGTTTTCACTGAACATTATGGTCTCAAGGTGCATCATTTTCCTACTAATGACTCAAGTTTATCCATCTGTATGGCTGTATCACCACGTGCTCTTGAAAATCAATATGCAGTAAAATTTTGATTAAGAGCCTGGAGTGCTGGATGCTCCACCTAATCCAAGAATCCCCTTGGTCTGTCTCTTATTGAATTCCATACTTAGTGCTCACTTTGGCAGCGTATATAGTAACTACAGCACTTTTCCTGGTTCTTTAGTTTGTTGGCGGGAGGGTGATAGCAGCAGGATTTGACTTCTGGTTTTTCACTCTCTTATTTAGGTCCCAAAACTGATAGGAAGTCCATCCTAGAGGTCAGCGGTGTTTCTAATTGAGGTGAAATTTGCATCACATGAACGTAACCATTGTGAAGAGGCCCACTTAGCTGCATTTAATGTATTCAAATATCATCCAGATGCAGTCGCTAATGCTCTGGCATTTTCATCACCCCAGAAACAAACCCCAGAGCCCCCCACTTCCACCTCTGGCAGTCACCAATCTCTGTCTCTCTAGATAGATTTACCTGTTGTAAATATTTGATATGGATGAAATCATACCATCTGTAGATCTTTTTTGTGTCTAGTGCTTTTCTGCAGCCGACCATAATGTTGGATCCCGTAATCCTGAGTCCCTCCTCTTGGCTCATTAATAGAACTTTAGATCAGGCCACCTTTGGTTCACTGCCTATTAGCTGATGGAGTTTAGGTTCTTTTTACTTTTTGGCTGATGGAGTAGTGCAGCTATAAACATCTGTGCTCCAGTGCCTGTGCGGGCTTGTGTGTGCAGCGGGTGTTGGATAGAATTGCCCCAGCCTCGCTGACCCCAGGGTTATCATAGTACGGAATCGCCAAAGCGTTCTCCATGGTAGCTGGACTACTTTTCATTCTCACCAGCATCACCAAAGGATTTAGTTGTTCTACATCCTTATTGGCACTTACTGTTTTCATAGCAAATATGAAGCATTACCTCCTTTAGAGTTGGATTTGTGTTTTCTTAATGATTAATACTTTTGAGACTAATTTCACGTGCTTATCGGTCATTTGCTATATCATCTTTGGCAAAATGTCTATTCAAATACTTTTCTCCTTTTTTCAAAAATTAGGTTGTCTTAAGGTGTAATTCTTGTATATTCTGAGTACTAAACCCATATCAGATGTAGGAGTAGGGAATACTCAACCCTATTCTGTGAGCCCTTCTCACATTTCTACATTGATGGTGTCTTTAGAATCTCAGTAGTTTTTAATTTTGGTGAGCTATAATTCTTGGAACTTTTTGTTCCCCTTAGTTTTGTGGTTTTGATGTCATATTCAAGCTGTACTGGCATTTTCATGGGATTCTCTCTTAGCTACTCAACATGTAATGTAGAGGATTAAAACTCACGTATGAGTTCAGGTTTTGTCCTTGGCTCAAGAACAGTTTGTTGGCAGTGGCATTGAAGCAAACTCATATTGTCACCTACTGACACATCATAAGTCACCTATCCTGGGGACATGGAGGATGTACCTCCAAAAGGTAGAGCACACAGTTCTGGAGACAGAGCTGAGTTTGATTCACTCATTCCTTGATTGCTGCGTATCTTTGTGCAAGTTGGTGAATATCTCGTAGTTTTCTTCTGTAAAGGGAGGATGATGCTTCCTTTGTAAGGATATCCATAAGTTGATTAATATGGCATACAGTACCAGATACATGCTTGACAAGTGTTGTCATTGTCACTTATATTATTAACATTATTACTTCTTTACTAATCAGTACATGTGGTGCAGAACTAGAAATGATCATTTCCACATTTAGCTGTTCTGCTTTATCTCTGCAAAAGTTCTTCTCTTTTACTGTGACTAAGTGAAAAATAATTGCACAGATAAACCTCCTGTATTTTTTAATCAAAATTTGTCATTGCCCCTGTTGCTCTATCAGTGTGTTTCTTTGTGGGTTTTAGGATGAGAGATCTATTGGTCACCTGGTGAAATGCAGGGAAATTGTTACCTGAGACAGGTGTGGAACCCAACCAAGGCAGTCTCCTTACTTCAGCTTTCTACCCTTAATTATTCTGTTGTCAGCAGACCCAGGGGGTTAATTTCACACATTCCCTGAGTGCTGCCAATGGACACATTGCTCATATTTAGCAGTGGTGGAAATTGCTGATTGATTTGGGTGGAAGAATAATTGTGAGATTGTGCAGTGTCATAAGAGCACTGTCTTAACTTTGAAATTGACTCCTGGTCCAAGATAGGGGTAACCAGCTGCTATTTGTACTTTGACCTCAAATACTGCTACTCTTCCTTAGAGACCACAAAGAATCAGAAGGAGAAAACAGTACATTATCTGAAATATGGCAGCAGGTGTGTTTCCCGGCACCCCCAACACAGGGAAGTGATTACCTGTAGTTCTTCTATGTGGTATAAGGTGGGCATCATGGTATGTAACTGTAATCTCAGGATTCTAGGAGACTGAGGTAGGAGGGTTCCAAATTCAAGCCCAAACTGGGCAACTTAGCAAGAATCTATCTCAAAATACACAATAAAAACAAGAAAGAAAAAAAGAAGTGAAGACATAGCTCCGTGTGGTGGCTCTGGGTTTAATCCTCTGTAATGATAGACAGACAGAACTTTCTCTCTCATCTTTGACTGGTATTTGATATATTCCGATCAGTTACCTACATTGCTATGGCAGAATTGCCCCATGAGGGATCTGCAGGCATTCCTCACACGTGGAGCATGGCTGAGGAGAAAGGAAGAGCACCAAGATGCAATTAGTGTACAGCCCTTTCGCTCCCTGCACTTCCAGAAGTCACTTTTCCCAACCGTGTATTGAAAACCCTGGAATAAAAATAGTCTTCTTGTGGCCGTTCAATTATTCCATTTTTTAAAAGGTGATACATAATGGCTATAGGATAAAACTCAAAGGTGTGAGTATATTTCAGCGTGCCATATGAGTGCTGTTTTATAACCTGCTCCTTTGTTTTCTTTATTACGAACAGAGTTTGTAATAATCTTCGAAGTTGTCTTTGAAACTATCAATTCTACTCTTGCCTGATAATTTTCTTTTTCCTGGCTATTCATGTAGGTAAAAGCTTCTTGTCTTGTGTTAGAAATACTCTAAACTTTATTCATTAAGTTAGCAAATGTGGTTTGAGCAATCATCTTTTATCAGGCACTGTGCAAGGCACAGGGGAATAATATAAAGAATAAGAAAGAAAATGTCCCTGTCCTTACACAACATAGGATCCTATAAGGGTAGTTATGTAAAGAAGCAGATAATAAAGGGATCTTAAACTGTGGCTGATGTTCTTGAAGCCAGTAGCTATGATATAGCAAAAGAAGGAGTAGGCCTTTTTTTAGAAAGAATGTGTATTTTAATAGCTGTAATAGTTTCTACCCTCTTGTGAACTATTTCCTTGGAACATAAAGTATGTTGAAATTCCATACTAACATTTCAGAAGCCAGTCACAGTTCCACAGACCCTTGGCAGAGGACACAGCTAAACACTTGCTGGAGACTTTTCCCACCATGAATGGGTCACTGCACAGTGTGTGTCTGCACTGTTTCCACCCTGGGAATTATTAGACTGAGTTTCAAGCGCTGCTGGCTGGCACTGAGTCTTATAAGTTAGATTGGGCTAATTAGAGACTGACCTCGTGAGCATCTATTGAAGTTTGGTTTGTAGGTTCATGTTTTATTGCAAGCTGGGTCACAGCCAGTTGGGAGTAAATAACACTTGAGTGGCATATGAAGACTCCAGGATCCAGAGAGAGAGAGAACCTGCTCCAGCCTCTGACATTGATTTGCTGTGTGTCTACGAGAGAGTCACTAGATTCCTCTGGGTTTTTCAATTCTTTTACTGTAAAAATAAGGGGATTACTGGGTGTGAAATGGCTTCTAGATATAATCACATGTGCCCTGGCAGCATTGGGTCAGTACCTAGTGGCACAGGACACACAGCGGGTTAAGTCTGTCATGGACAAGGGAAAGCGAGGAGGTGTTACATATTTTTGACTTGCATTTGCTGACCCTAAATTAGATAATCTTTCTACTTCACCTGCCTGTGAAAATCTGATACTGTTATAAGAAAAAATCTAAATTCATTGAGATTTTTTGCATTCTGAAGACCCATTAAAACAAAGAATTGCCAATTTGGGGCATCCCTCCAGATTCTCAAAAAGTTTTTAATCTGTCTCTCTGTCTTTCTTTTCTTTGCGTGTGTTTGCTTTTCCCTCCAGCTGTCAACTAATCCCCATTAAAGGAACGACTGTAACTCTCAGGCTTTGTATACCTCCTCGAGAGCCTAGGAACAGTGCTCACAAAATAACATTCCTGTCCTTTGGGATAGACAGACTGCCTCTCCTGAAGGGTGGGCTCAAAAGCTGATTAGGCTTCCAGCTGTGTCTTGACTCCAGGGGGACAATTTGCACTTTCAAAGCTGGGCCTCCAGCAAGGCTGGTTGAAGGCCCACAGCTGGCTGCATGTGCTTTCAGGCTTGCTGCCTTTTGAGCACTGGTGAGCTTGAGAAGGTTGGCACTACTAAACATAGGAGGTTCTCTGTGCCTCTCCTACCCCCCTCCTCCCTTCCCTCCATTTACAGATCTTCCTTCCACCCAAACAAATGCTTTTCTGGGAGGAGGAACTAGATCCTCTTCTTGAGTGATCACAAATTGCTTTTTCTTTCTCTAGAGGTTGCAGTTAATTTTATTGTAGGATATAATGGATGAAGGACATTCAGCGCGAAAATGTATCTATCCACTGTAATTACATCAACATTTTTTAGCTTAAAAAGTGTTAGAGAAAGAGCGCATTTCACATCTATAACCGAGAATGCTCCATGTGTTTTTACAAGAGGATAATAAAGACGTAAATGGGATAGATGGGGCTAAGTAGTTTTACAGATGGTGGTTGCATATTAAAGATTAAATTGCTGTCTATAAATAAAACCACTTTTACAGTAACTAGGTTACTGCTCTATCTTAATTTAGGTGTAATTGAGAGCATTAGCGTTCTCCATAATAGCCCAATGAATGTTTCTGCAGACTGTAAACAGGACTCCATGGAACGCTGACTGATGAGCGCTTCCTGTGCCGTTAGAACCCCTAATTTAAAGGGTACCCGACAATTTACCCATTCCCAGTCCTTATCTGTGACAACTCTGAACATGAAGAAATTGGAAGACCTTTAACACTGATGTGGTTGCTTTTTGTGGTCCCAGGGATTGAACCTGAGGCCTCTTATGCTGAGCTGTATCCTCACTCTTTTTCAAATGTTGATACAGGGTCTCACTAAGATGCCCAGGCTGGGTTCAAACTTTTGATCCTCTTACCTCAGCTCCCTAGAATCCTAAGATTCCAGACATGCATTGCAACACCTGGAAGATGTATATTTCTCTCCAGCTCTGATATTTTCTTCTTTATTGTTTTAATTAACATTGCTGTAGTTGACCAGGAATCTATAATTGACCAGAAGGACAGATCTCTCGAGGTTGATCTTCCAATAGTCCTAGGAAAATGAGAACCATAAAGTCAGAGTGTTCATAAAATAGAAATCTATTTTCAAATGTATTCAGTTGACTTATGGATGAGTAATAATATGAAGTCTAAAATTAACCTTGGGGTGAGAAATGAGAAGTTACCATGTTGTTATTTCCCTTGGTCCAGTGCCTGAAGTAGAAAATGGGGCAAGGTATCATGACTACATGTCTGAGGAGCTGGCCTCTTGGGTTTAGGTCCCTCCTATGTGATCACAGCCCCATGACCTTCAGCACATCACGAAATATCTCTGTGCCTTGGTTTCCTGCTCTGCAAATCAGCATAGTAATAGCACCTATCACACTTGCTGTACACTCTGAACGGAATTACCAGTGTGAAACTGCATATAAAAATCCTGACACATACATAACTTCGCAACGTCACATGTTATTGTGTGATTTTAAATAGTTTTAATCATTCCTTTCCTAAGCCTTTTTGCGTTATGTGCTATGGAGTGCATTAGCTGGTAGGGAGGTAGGGAGAGGAATGTGTGAAAACAGCCTCTAGTCTCTAAGATCCTTGGTGAATAATTTCTCCAAAAAAGCAGGATCCTTTTTCATTCTAGTCCAGTATCCTCAGTGGCAAATGGCTGAACCTGAAAAGATCCCTGCTTGAATGGACACAGTGGGTCAGCCAAGGTCTTGACTCTCCCCAGGGGACAACGGCATAGATGTTTACCCTAAAGCAAAGCTCAATTGATTTTGTCAAGAGAAGAGTAGGTGCTAGCCAGCAAAAATAAGTGTTCCCTGTGGACATGGGAAAGAGAAGCATATTTGAGAGCATTTAGAAAACAAAAGGAAAAGGTATTATAGGACAAAGTGAGTCACAAAGGCAGTTGCACTGGGGTAGGAGAGTAAGAGAAACTTCTTGTTGACCTTAAACTCTCCTAGGGTGAGAGGACTGAAGAGAACTGGTGCAGTGGGATTGTGGAAAGGAGAAGGAGAGGCCCAGCTAGTCAGTCAGCTTCAGGGTTGCAGAGGAGAATAAATCTTACTCAAAAAGTCTCTTTTGTTTTCTGCATTTGCAATGCATTTTGTAATTTCCCCCACCAGACTTACTCTCCTAATTACATTTATCCTAGGCAACCATTCAAATCTAGAGCCTGTAGAAAAAAGGGACCAGATGGTGGGAGTTTTACCTTTATCCCAGGCCTTGAGAACTGGGGCCAGGAAAAGGCTGGCTGGATAGGAATAATTGTTGTGCAAATTAGCCCTTGGTAGAATTCCTGGGATGGAATGGTTTTGTGGGGATGAAATAATACGGAAAAGAAGATGAATCCCAGGCCCCTTATACTAGGGTACAGGCATAGAATCATGAAATTTGAGAGTTGCAACAGGCCCAGGAGCCCTACACTTCAGTGCTTTTTAGTTGAGGAAACCAAGGCTGAGACATGAGGCCAATTTTTTCCAAGGTCGCACATTAAATAGTGCCAAACACAATGCTTTACCCCAGATCTCCCCAAATCAGTGACAGAGACCAGCTGCATTCCCAGGACCCTTTATAAGAGGGCTCAGAACACTGAAGATGAGGTAAGTAGCATTTTTTTAAGGTTCACAGAGAATCACAGTTTCATATGGAGTCCTGTAGAATTACAGAATTAAATACTTTAGTGGGGTGAATTTAAACTGCTGCCCAGGATCAAATCTTTCCTTAAATTCTGAGATCAGAAGCAGTTTATTTCCCTGTATAGACAGAACTGTACAACACAGCCAAATGATCTGGACACTTTGGATGTAAAGAAATGGAAATTTCTGTATCAGTCAGTCTAATGTAATACAATACACAGATGAGTGATTGTTTGATATTCTGTGAACACGACAGTATGAGCAGAAATAATTCACACTTCCTTATCCCCTAACCAAATTTTCTAGTGCTGTATGGTCTTGTTGTCTTAATCAGAATTCATTTTTCTCCTATAATCTTGGCATGGCTCATAGACTATAAATACTCCAATGGGAAATACAGATGCTTAAAAATCTGATAATATTAGAAACAATTTAAAAATATAATAATCATTAATTGTCACTGAGTATTAACCACGCATTAGATACCATGCTAAATGCTTGACTCTTATGTTTAATTCTTGCTATCACCCTAACTAGTGTGAAGACTATTATAATCTCCATTTTGTAGGATGAGAAAATGAGGTGTATGAAATTAAGCAGTTTCACACAAGGTCAAACCAGTTTGCAAACCCAGGTCTGTCTGAATCCAGTCCCTATGCTTTGAATGTTGTCTATTCTACCTTAGGAAAATCAGTCTGACTTCAAGTCCTCCTTTCTCTATTTGAAGTCCCCAGTGACTAACCTCAGCTCTCTCCAAGGCACTGCTAAGATGGGTTAGTGGCAGCTGGTCAGAGGTTTGTTGTAAGTGGCACCCCATCATGGCCCCACAATCCAGTGTCCCACTCTGTGCATTGATTAAACTTTTGCTGTGCTTTGACCATTGCTGGAGTTTGCACACACTAAGGTGAGATCAGCTTCATTACAGCGCCCTGTTGAGGATGAATTATATTGATCCATCAATCAGAGCATGACAGTGGAAAGTGGTTCTTTAATTTCTTTATTAGCATTGTCTCTTGTACAGCACTGAACAGCAGCAAGTTCTCCATGGGATTCCTATGGCAATCTCATCTTTTCACAGGGTGAAGCAAAGTGAGCTGGAAGGATATGTTGAATGGCCTCACATTGACTAAAGATTGCTTTTCAGAGCATTTCTGTATATGCCTGGCATACAGTTTTACCAGTTGCCTGTTAATAGATATGTACTTGGGCAGAAAACTTCATTCAGAAGAATGCTCCAACAGGCGAGAAGGTTTTAGGTCCTTAATTTGCATTTCTGTACGGATGTTATCACAGCACCCAAAGTATGCTTGCTCTCTCTTATTTATGATCAAGCCCTCACTTCCCAATACTGTGTTCTTCAAAAGATCCATTCCATGGGACTGAGCAGGCTTCACTCCAGCACTGCATCTGTGCTCAGATAAGCTTACTTCACATGGTGCAACAGGTTTCCTTACTTCCCTGCAGTTTTAAATTCATCTTCATTTGTCAAATTTCTTGGAACATGTTTGTTGCACTCAAGAGCATGAATTTTATGAGCAGAACAAACTCTGGATTTCCTCTCCACTGAGTCTCTAGTAAGCAGCGCAATGCCCGGGAGACCCCCAGGCTGTGTGCTGAATGAACGAGTGAAGGAATGAAATGTGAAGAGTTAGGCCAGGAAGGTCCTCCAGCAGGACGATTGGGAAAATAAAAAATAAAAAATTTCAACTACAGAATTTCTCGAAAGCTGGTAAGGCTGGGGATTTAGCTCACTGGTAGAACACCTATGTGGCAAGCATGAAGTCCTGAGTTCGATTCCCAGTACCCCTCCAAAAAAAAAGAAAAGCAAGCTCTGTGTTCTAGGTTGAAGTTGTTTGAACTTTGAGATAGACATTTCCATTTATTTTATGTTCTGAAAGGCTGAAACAGATGCTACAATACGTCAATAGTTTTATCTTACTCCCCTCACTAAGCTTCAGTGGGCTGCAGTTTGAATTACCAACTTTGTGCAGAGATTGGCTTTGCCAACTTGCTGGCCAGTTGGCCAATAGGATCGCCCATTTTTCATGTCTGCACCATCCTGGGAAACCAGGTCAGAGGTGTTTAATGCCTGCCCCAGTTCACACACAGCCCCGTGCATGTTGGAGGAAGATTTGATTCTGCAGGCAGGAATGGGGTCCAGGAAGAGAGTTCTATAAAAGCTGTGTGAGGCAGTCATGCAAAACTCAGTCTTCATTTTTCTGGCAAATGTAAATAAATCTGAATAAGAATCATATACAGCAAGCTGAGACATTTGCTGGAATATCATTTGGATAAAATAAATCCTCTGTGAAAATAATTTTTGTGTCTCTGATTAAGAGATTTCTTTTTAAAAGAAATTCAGAGTATTTTCTAATACTATCTGAGGGAGGGAGTCAAACAAAGCAATGACATTCATTTTCACATTATGTCATGCGAAGTTCTTTTTTAACTCCTTTTTAACTTTGTATTTTAATTTAATTTTTATTAGTACAAGTTTGAAGTATACGAGTACTTGCATTGTGGGGAGTCAGTGCATGCACCTAACACATCTTAATTCTTTTTCCATCCCCTCGTCTTTTTTACCTATTATGACTAATGAAAAGAATAGCTGAATCCATGTTAGGGACAAATTGGGGTGTATGTGTGTGAGAGAGAGATTTGGAGGGGACTTCCTTTTCATACTATTGAAATAATACAGATACCTTGTAGAAAATTTTGAAAAAAATATAAGCGAAGTAGAAATAAATAAAAGTTGCTCAGAATCCTCCTATTCCTGAAAAAGGCTGTGTATTTTCTGTCTTTCTAGAAGTACACAGGCTAAAACAATCCCCCTCTTCCTTCTTATCCTTGCCTTCGCTTCCTGCCCTCCTTCTCTGCTTCCCCTGCTCATCCCTCCTCCCTGTCTTCTCTCTTTTGTTTATCTTCTGTTCTTGTCATCATACCATTTCCTAGTAGCCTTTATCACCTAACAGCGACATGTTTGATTAGTAGATCAATTTAATGCCATAAACGAGTGGGTGTGGATTCACTGAGGCATTTGACAAAGGCTCTCATTACATGCACATGGACAAGACAAAATATATGATCCGGATGGCAGGACAATTAGGTGAGCTCGCAGCTCACTGAACAGTTGTACCAAAGGGTCTTGACTAATGCATGGATACCAACCAGCAAGGGAGCTCCCAGAGGGGTTTGTAACGGTATGTTTAGCAGCTATTGTGTTCAGGTAGCACCCAGCATCTGAACTCTTAGGGCATTTTTCTGTAAGTGCTGGTCTGTCTATTCCAGTTACCCACACCTAGCAGTAGTTTTCAAGCACAGTCTATTAGGCAGTGATGAGCTAACCTCCTGACAACTGATTCACAGAAGTAGAGATGAGATGGTGCACTTGAAATTCAGGAATGGGAAAATGTAAATACTTCAAGCCTCACTCCATAGCTCAGTGACCTTGCTTTCTCCTCTGGGACATGTGATGCAAATGATGACATTAGAGACCTAGTGCCTACTATGTCTTGCACAGTCCAGCTGAGTGATTTTTGGCACATTAATGTCTCTGAGTCTCACATATTTCTTATGTAAAAATGCAAACAACATTATTTCCATGTAGATGGTATAAGAGTGAAATGAGATCATGTATTTTAAGGATGATCACTGCTACCTTATAAGAATATAGTCCTCACCATCATCACCTGGAAAATAGGAATTATGGTGATTTATCCTCACATGTATTGTAAATGCTTGACATAGGAGAACCTTGTAAAATGGTTACAAAAGTGACTAGCACATAATACATTTTCAGTAGGTTTCATTCTCTTCCTCTTCCTCAAACTTTTGGAGCCCTTTAGAAAGATGTCCCTTTCAGCGGTGGTTTATTTGAGGGTAAGGATTCTTTTGTAGTTGTTGTTGTTTTTAAAGTAATTAACCTGAATTATAAGATATAAAATAAATCCTTTTCAGAGTACATTAGGATTTCTTATGGATACACTATAACATCAGAATTGGGACAATTCTTGATTGAATGCCAAATCAGGGAAAAAGTACAATTAGTTGGAAGCAACCATTCTAGATAAAATACTCCTTTTTGCTGCTTTTACCCTTCCAACTTTCTTAATCTCATTTCTTTCTTCTGTCCCCTGTTTTGTAAGTACAAAGCTCTGCACTCTATGTGGCTACCACTGTTCTAAGGGGCTAGAGTGTATAAACATGAGATACACGCTTCATCCTGTGTTGTAGCCAAAAGCCTACAGCCTCAGCAGAGAATTCCATGTCTATTTTTATCCCATTCATTCTGATGTCTTAAAGCAGTGCTTCTTAAAATTCAGTGTGCTTGAGATCTTAGAGCATTTCTTTAAAAAAACACACTCTGTTAATTTAAGTGAGCATCAAGTAATAGAGCAGCTGTTTCCCTATTTGCATTTTTGAAAGAATTCTGTTTTTCTGGGTTTCAGAAACTCTAACTCAGGGGCCATATTTTTCCCTGTAAGAAAGTAGGATCCCTTTCTCTCTCTTGATGGCTTTTCCCAGAAGTGTCTTGTGTTCTAAAGTATGCTTGGTAAATATTGAATAGCTGTTTGATAACCGCTTGGTGATCTAAAGAAATTCAGCTCATACATTTAGCATACCATTAGTGTGTTAAAATTAGAAAAAGCCAATTAGCCTCTAGACTTCATTTTTGGTATGTCAGGAGATTTTTTTTTTTTTAGGGTTAACCAACATGACCCCAAAAGTCCAAAATTGGTTGAATATTTACTTGGCATATGTTTCTCCCATAGGTTAGCTAGAGTATACTTTCTATAGTCTTTGGAGATTTAAATCAAGCAAGAGATTAGTATTGGCTGGAAGATTCCCTGCTCATTTACAAGGAAATCTTTTTTAGACATCCCCTTCACCTAGACTATTAAAATGTGCTTCTTTATTGCATATGGTACCATTATAATGAAACCAAAGGCACCAGAAACCGGTTGATGCCATCAATAAAATTTCTTCTTAGGTTGAGGTTGTTCTTTTCAAACCTCAGCTGAAGGTCAATTAGAACAATGATGGAGGGCAGTTAATTTCCTATTTATAAATATAGACTAGGAAATGTAGTATTGATTGCTGCATTTCAAGGAGGGAGGCACTGCTCTCAACTGCGGGCAGTCTAGGGTGATGTAATTTATAAGGTCAGAGAGTACAGAGTTACTGCATATATCAAGTGAACTATGATTTATTGCTCTAAGACTACATTAGGTCTGAGTCTGAAATATATAAAATATGGTCCTTGGCTTTTAAGACTTTAAACTTTTAGGTATCAAATCAAGGTCTAGAAATCATAAAAGATTTAGAAATCATTATCATAATTGCATATACACTCAATGTCTTTGGAGATCAAAATCAGAAAGATCCACTGGATAATAGAAATTGCAGTAGAATCCACAAAAGAAATAGGATTTGACCAGTAGTTTAATGAATGGGAAAGGTTGGAAGGATAGTCCCAGTAATATATGTCACAGACAGATGAGAGGGTGATGTTTCCCATAGGCAAAGCCTTAACAATGTATTCATTGCTGAAATTTTTAAGAGTCAATAAATGAGTGAATGAGTGAATGAATGAATGAATGAATGATATTCTGGGATTTGTTGTCTTTGAGCCCATTCATTCCATATCCTGAAATAATAATAGGAGAAGGCTCCCTGAAGTAATAAAAAGAGAAGGGATCCCACAACCCCAGATCTGCAACCAAAGGCATACATCATGATAGCATTGCCTGATGTGCTATACAGGATGTGAGTGTGTTAAGAGAGACTTCTAGCCAAGTAAGTTTTAAAAGTTAAAGTTGTACAGACGTACACTTCAGGCTTCCCTTGAACAGATGGCTATTCTTTTTCATCCTCTACCATGAAAAAAAAAAAGTAACGTTTCCCAAAATCATTTGACTTCAGAAAGAAATTAATAATGTGTACGTTTACAGAGAGACAAACACATAAATATGTTTTTCAAAGCATGTCAAGGGGAAAGTGTTTCCCAGAAGCATGGTTTGGGAAGCACCTACAAAATGTTATTTTTCTGCTAAGCTTTGCTGGAATCTGGAGTGCCTTTCACTGTGCGTTTTTACCACTATCCACACTTTCCATTTCATATGACAACTTTTCCTTTTATAATGTCAATTCTAAGGAGCCCATGAAAATACCAGAAGACACATGAGAAAAAGTGCATTTCATTCTAAAAAGAACGTATTGTTAGTGATTAAAAGTACATCTAATGAGGCTATTTGATATATCTGTTCTTTCCTGTCTAGTTAATTGAACAAATGTCAAAATAAACATACAGTTGTTCTAGGAATTTCTGTAACTGGATGCTATCACCATAGAGCCTTAATTTTAGTTGAAAGAAATGAGAAAATGTATTATGAAAGGATATTCAATTTAATGTGAGAATTGATTGGCTAAATTTTAAAAAAATATAATAGCTATAATGAATTCTACTTTTCTTAGGAAAAATGTTTCATCATATAAGTTATTTTCATGTATAAGAAATTGTCGGGATGTCCATTGCTGCTGTGGGTTTTCACTCATTCTGCCCCAACTCTTTACTATCTTACAGATACAGGCTCTATTCGACAGTTAATTTTTAAAATCTCATTTCAAAGTCTTAAATGTCAGATCATCTCTGTTGTAATATATTCATAGAACAGTAAGTCTTTGGGGTTCACTTAAGAGAGAGGGAGACAGAGAGTAGAATCTAATTCATTGGACTTTCTTCTCCTGAAAATACCATTTGTGATTGATCAAGTGAATTATTATTTCCTTTCTTCTTAAATAAATCAGTTCATTATTGTCATTAGTACTTTGTATTAAATCAAGAAAATATAGGCCCTAATCATTTCTTGAGACCTTAAGTGTTACCTATATTCTTCTTATAAATAGTATAGATTTGGGCCATAGGAAAAATTATGCAAAAAGCTGTTTGCAGAAAATACAATAAATTTGTTTATGCTTAAGTTCAGTTACATAATGTTTGGCACAAAGGGAAAGAAAAGCTAGGTCAGGAGGAAGTGATGAGAAGAGGGAAATGAATACTTTGTGTCCCTCCCCCTGTTCAAATGTGACCTTGTCTTTTGTAAATACATGAGAAGGAATCAACAGATAAATGCAAATAGAAATAAGAATTAATTCTGAAATTTTGTGTTTTGATGTTTCTAAGAACCCAGCTCCTGTCTAAAGGACAATTTAAGAAAATTTATACGTTAGCTTAACCTATGTATATGAATATTGTTTACCTTCATGTTATCTTATGACTTCTAATACTTAACTCCTATTAAAGATACTACTCTATTGAAATTCATATTAAATAACTTGAAACCAAATGAAAATTTTAAAATGTATCCAGCCTTATTTTGCAGTTGAGGAAATCAAGACAAAGGAAATTATTTAAATTTACTAATTTGGGGAGGGCAGATAAAATTCTGATCTGCTTAGTTCTAGAAATGAGATAACTAAGCTTGTTAAGATTATGTCTAAATGAAAATTAAGTGGACTTTGATTTTCTGTAGTAGAGATAATGAAGAAAGTTTTCACTTAGGAATAAAACAAGTGTTTAGAATATGGACTTTTGGGCTGGGGATTTAGCTCAATGGCATAAGCCCCTGCCTTGCAAGTGTGTGGTCCTGAGTTCGATCCCCGGTACAAAAAATAATAATAATAATAATAAAAAGAATATAGGCTTTTTTGTAGTAACATTCTCAAAGGAAATACCTGTGTAGTATAATTTTATGGGCTATGAGTTTATGCAGCATTGCAAATAATAGACAATTGTGATTAGTGTATTCTGACTATGTATCTTCTAATTCATCAAGAATTTGCTACTGAGAAAAATTCACGCAAAATAATCCCATCTCTCTCTCTCTCCTTTAAACTCTTCCCTCTATTTGGAAAGACTTTAATGACACTGTGAGAGAAAGGGATCAGCCCTCAGAAACATCAGAGGAAATGGATATTAACAGTTTTAAAGAAAAAGTGTTGATTTTTTCCAAAGTACTTGTCTTTAAAATGCAGGCATATAATTTTTGGCTTTAGAACATATGATGGATTTAAAATTTGTATGGCAATTAGTCTTTAAAGCACAATTTTTTTTACCTGAACTATGCATTTCTTGAGATACAGTGATATAAAGACATTGTTATCCTTTGAAGAGCAGCAAGCAAGAGGTAAATAGATCATTGTCCTCCTAATTCCAAAAGTACATGACCTTACATGAATTCCTGAATGTCTTCCCCAGGCAAAATGGGTGAAGAAAACTGTTCAGCCACTGCCGATGATGAAAGACAAATTTTAACTAAACTTACTATGGCAGGGGCTGAGCCAAACACTTCGATGTATTGTGTTATTTCAAATTCACAACAGTGACATGGAATAGGTACTACTATGATTTTCATGTTACAGATGAGGAAACTGAGACTCAGAGAGCTTATATACCTGGCCTCCAAACCATACCATCAGTAAGTGGAGTAATCTAGATCTAAGTCTACATTCCTAATGACCACTTGGTGGATGAAAGCATTTTGAGAATAGACATATAAACATGTAGGAAATTGACTCTACATAAAACTTTATTTCTTAGGTTGTGTCTTTGTTTTGGGGGTTTTTCTATTTCTTTTTTGTTTTGTTTTTGGTAGGCTCTCACTCTGTAGTGGAGACTGGCCTTGACCTCACTAGGTAGCCCAGGCCAGATTTGAACACATGGTGATCCTCTTGCCTGTAATCCAGAATGCTGGGATTACAGGCATCTGCCACTATGCCCAGCTTTATATAAAGGCTTTAAAAACTCTTCATTGAGCTGTGGGTTGGAGGTCCAGGAGGCTGAGGCAAGAGACTCAGAAATGTTCAGAAGTGTAATCATCTTAGTTATTCTATGTGTGTGTAAATACATGTTCATGTTTTCCGTTTCCCTTCCTGTTCTCCTTTCCCGTATCCTAGTTATTTTCCCCCCTTTGAGCCATTGCTTACCATTTCACAACATCTATTATAGATTGTGGATCTTATTTTAAGTTTCTTACACTAAGGAGATAATACAGTATTTACACATATGAGTCTGATTTATTTCACTTATTTGTATGTCTCTTATTTTTTGTTTTTCTTTTCTGTGTTTTTTTTCTTTAAAAAATTTTTTAAAAAATATTCAAAAGTTCCAAGAGGATCAAAAGCTTTGACAATTTAGTGACTTAATGAGACCCTGTCTCAGACATAAAAAACAAAACAAACAAATAAAAAAAAAATCCCCAAGATTTGAATAGATCAAAGCAGTGGCAAGAAAAGACACTTATTTCACCAGATTTTTTTTTTTTTAACCGCGAACTGGATACAGTGTTTTGACTTCTTCCTCAAACTCTTTTCTTCCTGAACAAATACGGCTCCTACAACACAGCACAGTTCGTGAAGGTTCCATGTTGTTGTCAAATCGTGTAATGACATTTAAGAGTGGTCAGAATATGGCAGAGGTATTTCAGACCCCGAATAATTGAAAGGCTTTTGTATTGCTAGCTATTGATTTTTGTAAGTCAAAATCTGGCTCAGACATTAATTACAGCATTTTTTCTGTATTTGAACTAAAATGCTACATGGGATAAGGTCATTCAGCACACTTTGGATTTGTGGAGCTCCGTTTGAAGGAAATTCTCAGTGTGTTTGCGGCAACTTGAGAAAAAAATTGGACGCTGTTGGACACTTTGCCTCAGTACTATGCTCAGGAAGCAGTGTGTGTTTATGAAAGGGGTCAGGATTACTCCCCTAAAATTCTCCCCAGGGAAATTACCTATTTCCTTCTCAATAGGTCAGTGCTTCAAAGGCATCCTGGGGCAATGCTTCTTAAACTGCAATGTGTTTTAATTTCTGTGGCATCAGCAAAATTTCAGTTCAGTACCATAGCTCTGGGGTGGAGCTGCATGGTGCCAATGCCCTTATATACCCAAGTATTTTGAAACTTGGAGTCATGAAAGGCCCTTCTGTATCCTTGTGGAAGAAGCCGATGTACCATGCATGACAACTTAGGAAAAACAAAATCCTTGGGCAACTTTCTGCAGTTAAATGTAGTAAGGTTCATGAAAACATTGTGAAACTGGCAAAATATATATTCAGATGTCCTCATAATTACAAGCACACAACCACATTTCTTCTTTTGTAACTCATGCCTCAGATCACTGGCTGTTTGTGGGCTTCTACACTAGGTACTTCCAAGAGCACCTCCGCATCTTTCTCACATGGTTTCTGGTCTTCAAGACCTTCTCCCTCTCTTTTGTCTAACATGCACCAAAGTCCACGGTCTCCTGTCTCAGTCTCACAGATTCACCCTCAACCTGAGGGCAGTCTAGTCAATCCACAGGCTTTCTCCAAAAGCCAATGGGTCAGAGAAATTGGACAGATAGAGATTTGGGAGCCTAGAAATTTTCTAGGGCTCACGATGATGTCATGCTGATGATGGGTTCCGATGATAGCCACAGGCCTCGGGGAGCAACTGGTCTTTCTATCGGACAGTGCCTTTTGCATGTTGCTATGATCTATCAGGCTTGTCTGCTAACAGATACTTTTTATTTTCATTTCAGAAATTATTGGTTAATATGTGTTTGTAAAGAAAAGGAAAGTAATATATTTATCCCTTCCCTTTTGGAACAGTATCTTTCAGGTTTCTCATTTCTGTGAGCCTCTCAGGCTTTCCCTGCAGTCAGGAATATCATATACACGTCGCAGGTAACACCAGAAGGCAGCTTAAATTATTTTTCAATATATTTTGAGAGTGAAAGTGCCAAGTGATACATATTTTACAAACAGATGCAATTACAAAACTTCAATGTTCCCTTAACTGGGGAACTGTAGGGGAGGACTAGGTGACAAGTGATGTCATCCTGTCTCTATTACTAGTAAAGGCTTCTCTGGGGAATGGAAACATTCCAAGAAATAAGCATGTTTAACCTTGGTCCACAGCTATTTATTTTCAAAACACATTGCAAACACTAATTAAACTGCCTACTAGATTCAAGAATAATGAGGACAGCAAGGCACTCAATTAGCCCTAGTGCCTTAATGGAAAAGCTTTTCTTCTATTTCTGGTAGTTCTCAATTTGCTTATCCAACTCTTTCCTCAGCTACTCCAGGACAATGCAGGACAAAGAGAAATAATGGCGAAGTGATAAAGAGTTCAAGTTCTAGTCAGAATCAGGAATGACCTAGGATTGAGTTCTTGACTACCTGGGTAAGCTTGCATAGATGACCTCAGATGCTCAAGAATTTGATTTTCTCCTCGCTCCTGCTGAGAGGTGGGAGCATGACAGTGTAGTCAAGACTGACTTGATCAGTTACAGTGGCTACAGTGCCCATGATAGTTTTTGGTCTCAAAATAAATTTTAATTTCTTTTAAAATCAGAAGAAACGTATGAACTTGCGTCAATATCTTAAGATACACTATCTTTATCGTCCTGTCATTGTCATTATTAAATAAAATTTTTTACTTTTTTTGGAGACAAGGATCACAGAGGCAAAAGTACTGTGGAAATCACATCAGGACCAGGATGTATGCAAATTATGGAGCACAGTGACTGTCATTGTGGAGACTGACAGTCTTAGAGGGCCAAGTAATAATTACTTTAGTCTGTGTTGCACATACCCAAATCTGGTATTGCCATTTGAAATCAGCCATAGACAGTACATAACTAAAAGGAGGAAAGTGTGTGCCAATTAGCTTTACTTACACAAAAGAAACCAGCAGGCTGAATTTTATTCTTCGGTCATATTTACGGACTCTGATATATTACTATTATTCTTACTATTAATGGTATTGAAAAGAATTTTAATTTCCTTCAACTATCTATCAAATGTCCCCAAAAATAAGATCAAGGGGAAAAGATAATTATATTCTTTGAACTGTTCAAGACAGCCAAATAAAAGAATCCCATTAAAGTCAGATTTTAGGATTCACGTAGCTTGACGAAGCCATCACACTTTGTGTCATTGTACTGAAAGGAATCAAGTGTAAGGAAATGTTACAGTCCCACCTTGGAGTCCCCCAGGGCCACTATGTGTGGCAGGGTGGACTACTCAGAAATGTAAGCAATCTTTATGGAAGAGCAGAAACTGTATTTAAACAAAGACATAAACAGAAATTGTATATGATGACTTATCTAGCTGTTCTCTGTCACTGCCTATTGTCATTTGATCATGTAGGGAGCTTCTTCCTGTGATTTGTTTGCTGAGAGACAAAAGATATTTGATAATTTTATTAGAAGAGCAGGAAGGTCTTACAGAATGATCCTCAATTCCCAATGAAGGATAATGAGATCATACAAAAGTGGGCATAAGCCCATGTTCAAGGTGTAAGAGCAAGCAACCATGATGTAGAGGTTGCTGTTCACAGTCTCCAAAAGTCAGAACTTCCGTTTTCAACAACTTTGACTTAAGGAACAAATGGTAACCTTCATGGAAATATATATAGAACAGCAATGGCTATTGAGAGTTTGAAAAAATATAAAGATTCCCAGCCTTTGGAAATAAGTTTGGACTTAAATCTAGGGTCTGTTGTGTACTTATTCTCTATGGTTTAGGTAAGTTATTTTGGCTCCACTTTAGTAACTATAAAATGAAGTTAAGAGTATCTCTTTAAATATATGTGGAAACTGGGAAGATAGTGAATTTTGCATGTAAAATTTCTGTATCATCAGCATGAAATGGGTTTTCCGCTAATGATTATATTTTCATTCCTATAGAGGTAAAAATCATTACTGAGCGTAAAATTGACAACAGAGAAGAGACCGGCGAGCAGAGACGTGTGCTGAAACTTTTAGCTATAGAATGTGACTCTTGCCTCTGTTTACCTCTTAGGTATGTTACACGGTTCCCAGTTGGTTCTTTCTTCAGTGTCATCATGTGAGAATAGGCAGAAATGAAAGCTACCTCATCAGACTGGGGAATACTAAAGATAATAACGTGTAATAAGTCTGGCATAGTGTCTGACCTAGTGCCAAGTTCCTGGCCTGTTGTAACTATGTAACAGTTTCCTCATCACTGTCCTGGGTTACAATGTCATGGGGATGGGGGATACTTGGTATCTCCCTGAAGACACATGATGGCCTTGAACTGTATGTGTAGTATTGCTACTTTTGGAGTTTTCTTAGAAGATCTTTTTTTATCCTTACCTACATTCTTCTAGTGCAAAAATTTGAAGCTTTCATTGCCTTCTCAATGAGGTATACATCTCCTAATTCTGATTCATTAGATGGTCCATATGTTTTGGTCAGATATTGTATCATAATTGCTTATGATGATAGTATCTATTAAGAAATTGTTATCTAAAATTAGCATACTGTATTTAAAGAGCTACCCAAAGGTCCATAAGGATATATTCTAGCAGGATTTCCAAATACTAATGAATTGATTTTTCTGTAAAAGGATGAAATTTATCTAACAGAGTGAATTACAGTGCTTTAGATAAGCAAGTGAAACAACTTACTCTTCAATGATTCTGGATGATTATGATGCCACAATAGAAACTTAGACTAGTTAATATACATTTAATATTCTCTATCTACCTTTCTGATATGTAACTGTTAGGTATTACACCATTAGTTTTCACTTCAACCCCAGGATAATGCACAGTGATTCCTACTTTTTTGGTTCAGATCAATGCTTTCGTGGGTCAGTGTCAACCTGGTGACATGAGACATTCATTTGATGCACACTGAAAGCAGCTGCAAAACACAGACATGGTTCCATCAGCCACTACATTGCATGACTGCTTAGTTCAAGTTTCCACGTGGAGAAACACTGAGGGTCAGAGTTATTAAAGACACAGAGAGGGGTAGGCATGGCCAGGTCAGGCTGTGAGGTCTTCAGTACTGCTGATTCTGGAGTCTAAGTTCATCTCAGTTTAATAGACTCAGAAAATATGCTAGTCACAGAGGCGGGTACAGCTTCTGAAGGAATCAAATTCTACTGTAAATTTACCTATAAATTATGCTCAATATTTCCAAGACAGGCTATCCTGCTGAAGAAGGCCTTGGGGAAAAAAGTTAGCTTATATGGTAAAATAGCCTTTTTTTCTGACTTTGAACAAGCTTTCTTCAAATTCAAATTCATTAATTTTATGAATACCTGGGAGGAAATAGAAATTTATATACAAAAATACTTTTATATTCACCAGTAAGTTTTCAGCTCATTTTTGGGATAGTATGTGAGAAAAATAATTAAAACAGAATTATTGCATAGGCTGTGTGTCTTAACTATAGGTGATTGCTACATAATTCATACAACTGATGATGTTTTTGAGAATTTTTTCCTACATTTTGCTTTGTTTTCAAAAATACATTTTTACTAAGCTTCAAATTTATACAATTTTAGAACATTTGAACATAAGTCAAGACAGAGTATTTGAAAAAAATCATAATAAGGACTTGATAGAAATTGTATACATCTTAATAGTTATAAAAGCTGCAAGAGAGTGTCTTGGTCATAGCAACAGTTTACTTAAGCAAATATTTGGAAAGGGACTGGATAACTCACCAAATTAAAGGGAAAATTTGACAACTGATGTCTGTAGAAATACAGAAGCTGACTCATGCCTAGAAAGCTCACTGAGAAATATTAACATTGTTTAGTACCGAATCTGAAGGCTTATCTCTTCAAATGTAAATTCCTAAGGAGTTGAATTAATTATGAATCATTGCCTGGGTGACTTCTCACCTGTTTCTAGAGGATGGATGTCATCACAATAGAAAAACAGAACAGGACTTGCATGGAATGGAAAAGAGACTATTGTATGCAAGAAAAACTTTACGAGATGTAACTAGAAAGGTAACCATATTCGTGGACTGGAAAATGCATACTTATTACAGTGCCATTGCTTCTCGTTGATCTAGAGTTTTAATGCCATCACAAATCTTTTTTTTTAATAACCAACAAGCATTCCTAAAATTTATATGGAAATGCAAACAGCTAAGAATAACCAAGATACTTTTTAAAAGAACAAAATGCCAAAGAACTCACACTACCAGATATAATATAAAGCTAATGATTCACGATATTATGGTGAATGACTTGACAAACAGAATGACAGGATAAAATAGAAAGTCAAGAAATTTATCCATACATAGTCAGTGTGTGTACAGTGAATAGAACTTTGACTAGACTGCTGAGGCAATTCAATTCGGGGAAGTGATACTGTTCTCTACAACTAGTGTTGGATATAGCTTGCTTGCTTGCTTATTTACTTATTTATTTTTTGCACCAGGCATCAAACTCACAACCTCACACTTGCTAGGCAGGTGCTTATGCTGCTGAGCTAAACCCCTGGTCCTTTTTTATTTATTATTGAGACAGTGTCTCGCTGCATAGTTGCAGCTGGCCTTGATTTGACCACGTAGCCCAGGCCATGCTCCAATTTGTGGTGCCCCCTCCCCTCGGCCTGCTGAGTGCTAGGATTACAGGTGTGCACCACCATGCCCGAGTATAACACACTTACTTTAGATGAATGGTTTCCATCCCTACTTCACACTGCACAAGATTAATGTGAAATGGGTTACACCAAGTGCTAAAGATGTGGAGTAACTGGAACCTTTGTAGGTTGCTCCTGATAGTGTAACACTGGGAGAATTGTTCTCTTAAAAAGTTAAACAGGTGCCTACCTCATGATTCATCAATTTCATTTCTCAGTAGTTAACAGAAATGAAAATACTGTTAAGTGATATGCATACCATGTCAATTGCAATAGCTGAAAAATGAAAATAAGTATAAGTGGAAGAAGAAATTTGGTATAATTATTTTAAGAAAAATAACTGCTCATATGTACTGTGACACAGATGATTTTTTAAAATACCATTTGACTGAAAGAAATCAGATACAAAACAATACATATAATATGTGATTCCACTTACATGAATTGCAGGCACAGGCAAACTAACCCGTGGAATACAATTGAAAACAGTCTTTGTCATTGGATGTAGGGATTCAAAGTTAGTCACTCTACAGAGTGATGGTTTTGACATAGTGGTAAACTGAGGTGATGGTTTTATGATCATATATGTATATCACGATGTAAACTTACAGTTGGTGCATTTCATTGTATATAAATTTTCCTGCAAGTACAAAGAACAGTAAGATGATTGGTAGAATCCATATGGTCATTCATCTTAACATTATGTACTGCATTTATCAAATGCCTTACATAGGATAATTCCAATAAAGAATTTCATACAAAGTTTCACTGAAGACTTTGAGGACTATTTTAGCCACTGTTTCTCCTGGTTTTGTACCTTTACATACTTATTTAATGATGCCTGGCTTTTGGCTTTTTAAAATTGTTTTCTATCTGTTCAAAGAGATTGTAAGTTCTTTGGCAGCATCATTGGCATCAGTGGTTCTCAAACTTTAACATGCAGAAGGATTTCCAAGGAGTTTATCAAGATACAGATTTTTTAATTCAAACAGCAGACCAGTGATTTGCTAGAGTTGCTATTGATATTAGGAGTCTGTCCTTTGAAGTAACATTCTGTGTAATTATCTAGTGATTAGTTTTGAGAAGCAATAATGTGCATCATACTTGAATAATTTCTATTCATGAAACTTTAGCATTATATGCCAATAAATAGGTCAGTTAGAATCCCACAGATGCCAGTTCTTACTAGTGGGTAGCTCTTTCTATGTGACACTGTGAGAAACTTCAGATAGAGTTGTAGGAAGAAACCCTCAATTAAATGATTATTTTTTGTAACTCTTCATTGTAGAGATGCAGGAAGTGAGAACCCAAAGATGATAGGGCCCTTGCTAAGATCCAGCAGCTACCAAAAGCTTAATGGTGCCTGGGACTCAAGCCTCCTAACTCTCTACTTAATCAGGTTCTTTTTATGAAACCACATGACCCCAAAATAAGACAGTTCCTTAGTTCCCATCTGCAAAGAAACACTTGGAAGTGTCCCAGGATATCTGTGGTTATTCCAACCTGGAAGCCGGAGCATGGCTGCCATTTTGGTGGGTAGTTGAGAGGTGTTACTGAGCACCATTTAGTAGACTGGTTAGTCTCCTAATGGAAAACAACCACAAATTTTTAATAGCACAAGGAGGAGAAACTGTGGGACAGACTCTGTGTAAAGTGATGTTTCCAGAGTCAGTCTTGTCAAGGGATAGTGTGTTACTGTCTCCCCCAAATATTACAGTGGCTGTTGCACAGACTCCTGCATGTTCTGCCTGATTCTCCACCTGAGGTTTGGCTGCAGACACTCCTTTTATTAGGCAGCTGGAGTTGACTCCTTAGCACCTCCATGGCAGCTTGTCTCATTTTCTGACAAAGCATCTGCTGGCAGCAGGGCAGCGAGCCCTGAACATGGGCCACTCCAGCCCTGCTGACAGCTCTCTTTGGTGAGGTGGGAGATGCTCCAGCTGGTCACAGAAAGAGGCAGCCAGCTGGATTTGAAAGGAAACAGATTTAATTTTGGTCCCAGTTGAAGCAGAAATCAGGCTAGAGACGTGCCCTCTTTAATTTGGGATTGATAAAAGGATAATTGAGGAAGCAGGTAGAGAAGGAACCCTGTAACAGAGGATATAAAGCAGGATGGATGTTAAGTATATGTCCAGAATCCATTCTGTTTTGCTGGGGTGTTAGAGAAAGATTAATTTGATACATGGGCATCAAGTCTAAGTGGCAGCACTTCCTGGCCATGTAACCTTGGGAATTTAATAACTGCTGCTACTTGAGTTTCTTTGGACTACAGGATGGTGGCAATAATAACGTCAGCACCATGGAGTTGTGAGAAGATTGAATGAGGCTAATGAAATTAGGGTCATATTTTCATCTAGTGACTGGCATGCAATAAACACTCAATAAATAGTAGCTATTAGCCATTGGTTTTCTGCACCATTAACTTGCAAAATATTCCATGCTCTTCCAGCCTTTACCTGTACCACAAATGTCCCTCTTCCTTTCTATACCAACACTAATGTTGGCACAAGCTCTGCTTGCCTTATTTACCCCCCAGCCAGCCTCTCTTTGTGACACCCATTCATTGTTCTTAACCATCTATAAAAGGGTAACTCTCCCAGGCTCCCGAACCAGTCTTTCAGCTGTGGTCACCTTTACCCCCTGGCTATTCTCTCACCTGAGCTGGTTTTCTCTCCTTCCAAGCCCATATGGGGAAGTCTTTCTTCTGTTCTAGCACATATTTGGAATACCACAGCTTACACTGATAGTTTAGACTGTGAATTCCCATGAAACTAGTTGTGTGGGGCATCCATCCTGAATGTAAGAGGGAAAACAATCTTCTGGCATCTCTGTGCTTTTTTTTTAACCTACAGCCACGGCATTGTGTGTTGCTTCTTTAGAAATCTTTGTTGACTAGTTCTGTCAGGTTATTTCTGTAGCTCCTTTCTCCCAAGGGACTTTAATCTGTCCAAAAAATAGTAGGAGACAATAGTAGATTCTATACCTTCCCCTTTCTCCTACTACCTCTGACAAGTTCTGCTGTAATAGAGCAAACATGCACAGATACTAACAGTTGCACACAATGCCTGGTGAGCTCTGAAGAAGTGTGGTTTTCTTTTAAGCCCTTAGCTCAGCACATTACCATTATGAAGTCTATAGGACCCTAAAGGAGCAAAACAAGGTCACAGAAAGAGGAGCTGTGATGCTGTTTGTGAACAAGAAGGCCAAACTTGGGGAAGGCAAGAAGAGGAAGAGAAAATGAAGATGTGGAGGACAGGCGGTGTATCCGTAGACTAGGGTGCACTGGGGCTTGAAGGTTACATTCCCTGGCCTGCAGAGTAGGAAATCGGAGGCAGTCATCTGCTTTGTTTTGACATGCTGTGGCTGAAGGTGACAGTCAGCTGTGAAATCTTCCTCAAGACTACCGCTGAATAAGCATGACTGGCCTCAGTCTTCATGCAATGTGTCATCAAACCAGGGCTGAGATCTGGGCAGTGTCATAGTGGTCCTGGCTTAAACTTCAGGTGGAGGAGGGAGCATGGGGCATCGGAGCTCCTGCACGCCTGTCTGTCAGCAGATCCCAGGTTCCGTGCTAGAGATTTTCCCTTAAACCAAGAAAGATAGTGAGTTCTATGTTAATCTTTGAATAATTAGTAAAATAAAGGAGAGTCTTCCGGACAAGAACTGGGTGTATGTAGGTGGGGGTGGAAGCAGAATTAATTTGATAAAAAGAATCTAAGGTAATATGAATTGGAAGTTATAAAAAGATTTAGTGATCATGATATTTTACTTCTGGCATCTAGAAGGACCAAGTTCTAGTGCAACTATTACTTTTAAACTTGACCCTAGCGGACTTGAGGTTTAGGACTTTTAAAGAAAGGCATTTCAAGTGAATTTTGAAATCAGAACACAGAAGAACCATATCTAAAATGAGAGAAAAGAAAAATGCCTCCAAGAAAATAGGGCATAGTGTAATGCTCGCACACAAGGGAATTAGAATGTAGTGAATGGTAAATCCCGGACTTCTTCAGCAGGGTCATTGTAGAGGAAAATTGTCACCTGAGGGAAAAAAAAACCTCTTTGCTGCTTCAGTTATAACAATGACTCTTGGAATTCTAATCAGATGTCTGATAGGTAAACCAAATCCTTTCTCTTAAAAATATACCTTCAGAGCAGCCGATGTCACCCACCTAAGTCATAGGTTTGTCTCGGAATAGATCTTTGCACTGTGAGCTCAGCAGGGATTTCTTTTTAGAGAAAAATATTTTATGGGCCTAAGAGGAGCTTTGTCAGAACTTACGATATCCTTGAACTGCAAGCAATAGCAATTTTAGACAAACCGTTAATTCACTGAATTTAAGGAGGAGGAAAAAGGAAAACCCATACAATTGTCGATGCGAAATGAACTGAAAAGTAGTTTGAAAGAACATTTCAGACTTAGTTCTTTCTATATTTTGTTTTTATGTTGAAGAATTCCTTTGGTACTGTTGAGGCCCATTGAGTAGAATGCTATCAACAAAATATGATGCTTGTTTAGAGATGCATGCTTTTATATAATGCTGTGGTGGAACCAGAATGTCGAGCAAGTGAGACTTGGAAGATGCAATCAAATAGCAAGGTTATTCTTCCACAAACAACACAAACCCTTGAGCCCAGGCTGTATCCCCAGTGTTTCTTCTGTCCTTGCACAAATGTAGGGTGAGGCCCGTGAATTTTCTTGTCACTCTCTGGTAGTGAGAGGTCATCTGGACAATTCAGATCGCATAAACAATCTCACTTTAGTAATTCTGGGAAGAGGAGGAGAAAGCACAAAGAAATCTTTGATCACTGCTTTTGTAGTTGGGGCCTCTGTTCCCTGCACTTGACATCTGTTGATGAGACTTTGTCTCATGAAGGCCATTTCAGGATTGTGTCACATTGCCTAGTTACTGATAAGTACATCTTCCTGGATTCTTAAAATTGAAGAGCAAAATAAATAACAGAGTAAAGCAAGCAAGCAATACCAAGGTCACAGGTAGTTCCTCTAAATTTTATTTTAATGATCTGAAATAATATTAATGGAGGTGAAATGGATAGCTGAACTTTCCCTCCAAATCAATTATATTCTATGTCATTAAGTGCAAAATGCAGCAGTTCTTAAAATATGTTCTGTGGAGCACTTTGTCATTCCACAGATGGTTAACAGCAGAGAAAAAGCAGCAAGTTAAATACTCTTAATATCTCAATCAAAATTTTATTGCCATCCAGGCTGTGAAAGAAATCACAAAAGTCAGAAAAGGAGGATAATCCAGGAAGAATGCTTGGAGCTACAGGTGGTAATGGGAGCTATGGACTGGAGTGAAGGGAGAGAGACCAAGTCTGCCTTTCGTTAACATGACTTTGGGTGGTGTGGTTTCTGATCTGTACGTCACCTACCAACTGGAAATATCAGTCCCTACTGTAGTAGCTATCACTATCCTGTGGCATGGCAAATTTATTTCTGCTAATTTAAATTAGCGTACCCGCATTACAGTTGATGAGAAGCCTGTGTCAGTAATTTGAAAGAGCTCCGTTACCTAGCCAAGATACGCCTCAGATCCTGATGGTGGTCACTTGGTGATGTCAACGTCATCCGTGACATCCTTTGGCAATTCAGCTGCCTGGCCAAGCAGCTCTGCTTTCTTTGGACTGGACTGGGTCCCAGGAGTTCTTGTAGAAGTGTGGACCTTCTCAGGATTGCAGAGTTCAACTACGGATGGAAGTCCCTGTAGCTACCCTGATCAGGAAGCCTTTCCTTTCACTTGTCTCTGTCTACATCCACATGGAGTGAACCATAACCTTTCACCCACCTCCCTAGCCCATGGAGTCTCTCTCCACTTAAAGACCTCAAGAGCAAGAAACTGCTTCACCTACTTTCTCATAATGCAGCCACCCCCTCCATTGTAGCCTGAGAGCCAGTCCTCTCCTTCTGGTGTTTTATTTGTTCTTTCCAGTGTTCTGAGGGAAAAATATATACACTCTCATAAATACCACCATCCACAGATGCCTGAGTCCCTTCTATAAAATGATATAACATATATAGCTTAAACACATCCTCTGTCCATTTTAATTGTCACTAGATGACTCATAGTGTCTAACAGAATGAAAACGTGTGTGCTCAATACAGATGCAGTTTTAAGAAGATATTTTCTGTCCTGTTAATCAAATCTATAGATGTAGAACTCATATAGAGAGACTAAATGTAAGATGAAGAAGCTTTTACATTTAATGAAAAGCAAATGTCAAAATACAGTTGTCAAAATACTTCTGTAAGATGTCTGACTGGGACTGGGATGGATGTCCCTGCTGGGGTCTGTGCTTTGCAGGTTGGTGCTTGCCTCATTCATTTGTTCTCATCCCAGCCTCTGGCATTTGAGTGCAGACTCAGCCTCAGCCCAGGTGCGCTAAGCCCTGCAGGGACCCCTCTTTGGCTCCCGCTGGCTGTTGTATCTCACCAATGCTCACAACCCCAAGAGAAATGGAGGCTCTTGTTTTGCCCCAACACAATGACCTGTGAGGGGAGAAAATACAAATGGCGCCCAAGATATAGTCACCCCTGGCTTTTCTGAAAGTCTTTGAGTGATTCTATCCTTCCTCTTTCTTTGTAGAATTGGGTTCTAGAGAAAATAGAAGGCGTAGCTGACACAATCACCCACTCAAAGGTCACTGACTGATGTTAAAACAAGTGCCAACATGTGTTCTTCTGGTTCTTCTAGAACTTTCCATGAAAATGGCCTCCTTTGACATAGGTGTGTGAAGCAGACACCACCTGCTTCGACCTCATGAGTGTGTTATAACACCTGCTGTCTTGCAGGGCAGGAGGAGTGCCTGCAGATGGCAGGGGCAGATCCCAGCTGTCTTACTTCACATATTTCTCACTATGTAACTGGCATGATTGAAGAAGTAGAAAGACAAATTGCAGGTGGTAGGGAAATGTTCCCTTGTCCTGATGATTGTCAGTCAGTCATTACTTTGGAATTACCAAGAGGAGTGTAAGTATGACCCTGTCTGGATTAGAGGGAATATTCTTGACAGTAGATAATAGAAAAGTCCAGCAGAGTGAGTTTTGTACTGGGGTTTAGAATCTTGATTTCATTTCTCCTAAATTCCCTCTGTTTTGCCGTTCTTGTTAATTAGGCTTTCCTCAAAGGGTTTCACTCAGAGCAGCAAAATGGCAGAAGTCATTTCAGGTATCACTTCTGTACACTGTACACCCTCAGCATGAAAGAACTTCTCTCTTCTCCCAGCACTTCCTTGATTAAAAACTCTGGCTTCACTCTAATTGTGCCAACTTATTTTACTTGCTCAGCCTAGACCAATCACTGTAAAGGAAATAAGATGACCTAGATGGCTTTAAATCAGAGTTTTCCTTGTAAGTGGAAGAGAATTAAAAGTGTATGGCTGCTACCCCAGTACACAGGTAATTGTAGTAACTGTTCTAGTGGTTTATTTAAGGAAGTAGGTTTTAGGGGAGAAGGAACAACATTTGCTGAAACCATATTCTCTTCCAGAAATAATGCTGGGTGTTTTATTTACCTCACAGTTATTGCTACTAAAAGTTTGCTATGTGTATGTACATATGTGTGTGGATTTTTTGTTATTGGTGGTGTGCAGTGGCAGTAGTTTTATTTTATTTTTGTCATGTATTTGTGTGTATGTTTCAAAAAAAAAGCTCCAAAAACTAAATCTCGAGAGTTCAAAGAATTTGTTGAATTGGTCCCCAGAGGTCCATTAGGTACAAACACTCAAAATTGTATTGCCTTCAAAGGCCATATCTACAGAACACTATGTAAAAGGTCAAAATGTACCCCGAGAATTGGATGAGAGGCACTATCTTTAATAATAAAAAGATGGCTCTAGGAGCTAATTCTAGTCCCTCCACTCACCATTTGTATGACCCTCATTTTTGAATGTATATCTAAATTCCTTTGAACATTGATTTTTTTCATCTAAAAAAATCAAGAATTTGGTAATAAATTCTATAATGTTAGGGAGGAGATTGGTATAATGTATGTGCTATCAAAGCATAGAGAAGGTTCATAGAAAAGCAATATTTTTCTCACATCTAGAATATTAATATTTAAAATTGCACCACTATACTTTAGTTCTCATGTTTTAGAGTCTTCTTCATTAAAAAAAAAAAAAAACCTTAGGCCTCATCAAGGTAGAACCCCAAATTCTAAACTCTGCAAGGACATTCCAGTAGCAGATGGATCAGAAAGAACAAGGCTGGACTTGCAGGAGGTGGAGAAACAGATGCTCTGGACCAGGGTCCCCAACCATGCGAAGGAAGGGTGCTGCTCAGCCTCAGCTTGTTGCAAACGCATGAGCCCTTAGGCTTTCTCCATACCTATTACAGGTTTTCAAGACAAAGCCGCAGCCCAAATTTATTTTACTTTGCTTTTTATTTAAAACACTTCGTGGATAAAAAAACCAAAAAAACAACCTATCTGCTAGACTAAAATGGCTCATGGGTACCTCACTTGAAGCTCCTGTAACTACAGTCTCGGCATCTACCCGAGCCTGAGGTTGTCTTGTCTTCATCCACCAGGAGGGTGAGATAATGATAGTACTTGTTGCACAGGACTTGGGGAAAGAAGAAGCCTGGAGCTATTCCTGTCATGAATCTCAGACGCCCTCCTCAAGGCAAGCTGTAAAAGGAGGCTGCCGAAAGAGACTCTTTTCCGGGAAACATTTGAGGTCAGCGGTGCACCTGGGCCCAGAGCCAGGTCAGACCGGAGCCCAGCATCGTGTTGTCTGTTCCCCATGGCCTTGCCGAGCAAGTCTGAGGAGAGGCCCCAGCTTCTCTTTGCCTCATTAATCCTAACTGACTCCAGATGCCACCTGCCAGGGCCCCTGTATGACAGTGACTCAGGACCACAGAGCAGGCAGCCTGGTCCCAGATCCCTCGCAGGAGAAGCTTGCTCTTGTCTCCCTTCCTGGTCAGGCATCTCAGTCTGACTGCCAGATTTTTTAATGAGCTGCAGAGGTAAGGACATGAAGGTTGAAAGGACTGAAATATCAACCACTCAGTCAAAAAGCTTAAGGCTGTGCATGGTGGGCGCGGTGAGAGAGGTTGTACAGGGCCACTGCAACTCCTATGATCACTGTGATTTGGGCTTTTGTTGGAAGTTTTCAGAGTTAAAATCTTGGGGAAAAAAAATACTAAAGGTTTGTGCTGATCTCCACCCCGCAGGATGGTAAACCCTGCCATGTGCCAGGTAACAGGGTTTTTTTCCTCTTTTTATTAGTATTGTTTTATACATATTAGCAAAAAATAAACTATCAAATTAGTGTAGTTATAACTCCCATTGTTTTTTTCTCAAGAAAATGGTCAGGTAATCCTTTGCCAATCCTTCTATATCAAATAGAGACAGTGATACTTGTTACATAGATTTGTTGGATAAAAAGATCCATGGTCTCTTTAGAACAAATATCATCTCTAAAGTCTCAGCACCATAATTGTACTGTACATGAGTAAGACTGTAAGCACTTCTTAAGCCTACTTATGTGAACTAAAAATGTACCAAAAGTGAAATAAAAAGTAGTGTTTATATAAAGAAATTTTTTTCTGACTATAAAGCAATTTTCCAAACACATGTGTGCACATTATCAATTTCTGTCCTTCCTACAAGACAGTGAGAACAAGAAATAGAGTTCAGTATGGTCCTGTTAATGAGTTAGCTGATATTTGGCCATTTTTTAATTGTCTGGGCATGAGGATTCCCAGTCTCAGCACTTTCAAGCTTTTAGTCCCAGCAGCCCTGACCTCTACCTGCTGGATTCCATCTGCTCTCCCTCCCCAGATACACACGTTTGTGGATATTGCTACATGTACCCCTGGGGATTAGAATCATCCCTGGTTGAGAAATACTGGTTTAAGCCTGTACAGTTAGTGAGTTGCTTGTTGCTTTTTTTTTTTTTTTTCCCTGAACTGGGCTCCTCCAGTACCCATGGGAATAAAACACACTGGGAACAGGAAGGTAGGAGGAGAATTATTGTTTGGATATAAGGAACCAGAAGCAGGGATGTACATGGCAGAAGCCATGCAGGTCCTGGGAGGAGAAACAAGAAGCCAATTCGCCCTTCCTGAGAGCCAGCTGGTGCACAGGCTGGGAGAGGATAACACCCCCTCCCCCAGTTGTTGACAACTGAGGTACAACAATAACTTAATGCTCATACTGTTTGATTGATTTTGCAGGTCTGGAACCGATAGTTTGAGCATCTATTGAGAGGGTGACAATATGCAGAATAGCCAATATGGTGAATCTCCTTCTGTCTTGTTTTTAAAATCCAGTATTGTTCCCACTGTTTTGTTTTGTTCCATTTTATTGTTTTGTTTTCTTCAATGTTCTGTTTTGGTTGATTTTAGTCTGTCCTGTTTTGTTTGATTTTATTATGTCTGATGGTATGGGCAGCAATTTTGAAGATAGCAAGAGGCATTATGGTAGCCATTGTTGATTTCCTGTTATCCTGTTTTGAAGTCCTGTGTCACTTTCACTGTTTTGTTTTTATTAGCTTTATTCTGTTTTGTTAGGTTTGGTTTTATGTTCTTTAAAATTTTTTTAAAAAGGGATGTACAAATGAATAGAAACAGGAAGGAAGATGGATGTAAATGACTTGGCCTATTGGAAGGGCCACCAAATAAAAGGGCAAAATGCTTTTCTCTTGAAAACTCGGCCCAGACATGTTTATGTCCAATATAATGCTTTGGCAGCTAACAGTGACAACTGTGCAATGTCGGAGGCAGTGGTCTGTGCAGGGAGTCTTACTAATTGTCTCCCTGTTTGATTTGGTTGGAGCCTGGAGGCTGGTGTGAGTCATCTCTCCTAGGATTGTCTCAACCAATCCAAAAATACTAGTTCTTGTCCTCACTGTCTAACTGACCCACTCTGGTCCTCTAGAAAATCTACAGTAGTTTGCCTGATCAAATTCTTGGGTTCTAACTGCTTTGTTGCTACCAGGTAGTTTGTGTATGCAAATATCAGAACTGTTGGAGCCAGGACTGTTTACCTGCTGAAAACTCTTTAGCTAAATACTGTTGAGAAAATATGTTCTGGAAATCTGGTTCATAGTTTGCGTGTGTTTCTTTCCATCTGCATACCACCCATATCAAAAAAGTTTTTTTTAATTAGAGACCTTTGATCTTTACTTGACTCAGTGATTCAGCTTATAAGCCTGCTTTGAGGGCATGCTTCACAATATTGGGTTTAGGGATTGCAGTGTGTTATCATATTTTGTGTTTTGTTTTGATTCACAAATTCATGAGTCAAAGCATGGCCCATTTATGTAATTAGGGAAGGGCTTTATTTACTCCATTCATGTGTTTATCTACTCATCCACTAAGAATTTATGAAATGATTAAAGTTCAGGCTCTGGATGAGTCCTCCTAGTTCCTTGAGCCTCTGAGGAAACTGTGCTTCAGGGAGTTATACCTGATGTAGGTGCGTTTCACATATTGACTGAAAAATAGAACTGCTATTTTCCAGTCATTGTAAAGAAAGCGTCATCACTTCTGGAGTGTTTTCTAAATGCTCATTGACCTCGACTTCCAATGTGCCATTCCCTGCTAGTAGGGCCATTTGGATTGATTGTAAAATTACAGATTTTCAGAGAACCATGGAACCTAGGGTCCAGGATCACAGAGGCCACCTGTACCAAGCAGTCTAAGACTTATTTTCTTTTAACCCTTTTGATCTTCATTTTAAGCAGCATTGTAGCAGGAAGATAACCTCTGTAACCCATACTCTGTGACCTGTATAAACAGAGAATTGTATTTAATTATCACTCAGTGATATTCTGGCTCTAAAATAAATTCTGCATAACAGTGGAATTCCTATAAAATTTCTGCTGCAATTTCTATTTATCTGGGTTTTTTTCCCTCCAGTGACTCAAGATTGGGGTTTTTGCAAATTCACCTCTGGTGTTATACAAGGTCCTTGTTTTGATTTGTCACCTGATATTTTATATTATTCTGCTCCATGGTGACTTTCAAAGGGCCCGGCTGATTGGGAGGCATTGTTCAGGACTCTGGGAATGGTGAAGTGGGAGGAGCACTGGATGAGGAGTCTAGAGAGTCAGATCATTTTTGCAGTTCTGCTGCTAACTACTGTCTGACTATGAGTGGCCCTAGAGCCTTGAATCCCAGTTGATTCTTCTGTTACCTCACAAGATGGGTCATGTGACCCCCCACCAAGGTTTCTTGTTGCCCTTATTTTTTTTTTCTTTTTTTCCTACATACACATTCAATTCATTGCTGGTCTAATCTGTCTTCAGTAAACAGAATCAGGCAACAGATTGTTTTCATGGTGGATCTCTTTAAGTTTATTATGAATTTTATGAAATGAGAGATATAAATATAAGTAGAGAGATGGACATTTTATTGAATGTGATCTGCAGTGTCCAGATCTGCTCAGGGCTGAAACCACTGGCATTTGTACCTATACCTTGCTAACACCATGTGCCACAACCTGTTTTGTTCTTCCCCCTCCACCTGCCAGCATCTGTAGGCGAGAGCTCGCAAGAAATACCCTTAGGCCCAGGAGTTTCTGTCTTTCCCAACACCTTGCATCAAATGTCAATGAATAGCTTAGATTCAGCATTTGGATTTCATCTTTCCTGTTTGAGAATTTGTTTAGTCATGATAGTTTTCTTGATTTTTTGACCAGTGATTCAGCTTGGACCTCTGCATTGTTGTCCTATTCTCCTTCCCTTAGGAGTGCTGGACTTGGAGTCCTTCAGTGCTAGGCTGTTACTATGCTTAGTATACTGTTCATTCTAGTTTGAGTCAGAACTATGTACTTGATACCATCCTCTTTCTTTGGAAGCATTATCCATCCATCCATCCATCCATTCATTCATCCATCTGTTCACTCAACAATAAATTATTGGGTCTACTTTAACTGAAGCCTACAGGAAAAAAAAATAAAATGTGATTGCACCTTTCAAGGAGTACATCTTGGAAAGGTTTATAAATCAAGGCAAAACTTTAAACTCCATTGTTACCTGAGGCTCTGAAAGAAAGGCTACTTACCTCTAAAGAGCATGACAACAGTTACTAAGATTTCAGTGTGTTGTATGGTTTATGAAGTATTTTTTCAAAGTCTTTTAATACCTTTGCAAAACTTGATGATGGTAGGCATAACAATTGTTAAATTTGTAGTTGAGAAAAAATTTGGCTGTAGTGATTTGTCATAGATAAATGACAAATTCTAGTATATGCCAATTAATATTTTCAGGTGTAACCTAAATTGTGTCTCTCCATGGAACCATATTTGAGTAAGGACTAACTACCATGTGCAAGTGAATAGAAGCAGAATGTAACAGATGTCACCTAATGCGATCCAGTAGATGAAGTGAGCGGTACTATCTCAGATGGAGTAGTCAGGGAGGGGCTCCTGAACCTCAATAAACTGCAGAAGTCAGCTATGCAGAGCACCTGGGAAAGAATATTCTGGGCATAGGGAGCAGCAAGCACAAAGGCTTTGAGGTTGGGCCTGTGTCAAGCATGCAAAGGACCAACAAGAATGTCAGTGTGGCTGGGGAGGTCTTGTGTTTTTGCCTGAAAGTTTCCAAGATCATGGACTTAGAGAAAACCCTTTTATTTCTTACATACATGCCTAAAATTCAACAGGAGGCAATTTGTGATATTTTTAGAAGACAGCACCTCTCAGATGTTGGACTAGAAGAGAAGGAGGTGCCCTGAGTTTGAGGTGGAAGAGTCCATACTAATTGCAGTTGACATAGTTACACCCCTCTTAATCAACTGCTCACTCTTGCTACACACGTGTTCACAGACTACCTCTCTTGCCTTTGTGCGTGGAGAACCAAACAGGCAATTTTCCATATTCATAAGCTTCAGTTTTATGTTAGGATCAATCTCAGGTGAAATTCAGATTGCTTTTTTCTTCTATATATTGTTTAGTTTCTTATTTTATGAAAACACAAAAATTCATAAGAATTCTAGAATAATAACAGTACATAATATGTCATCTTCACAGTAGTTACTCATAAGACATTGACAAAAAAGATTCTAACAAATGAGAAGAAAATAGATATTGGCTCAGAACTATCTTTTCTATGAACTAAGAAGAACTAGTACTATAAATGAAACTAAGAGGCCTGGCCTCAGTAGCTAGCCTGATGCCTTGAACATGCAGCGTGGTGAGTGAAGTGTGTTGTTGTAACCTCCTAATTAAAGCAAAATGTGCTTTTATCCACTTAAATTGGGATTCACTCCTCTCTACCTGCCAGGCCACCCTGCAGTGACTGCTATGGAGGTAGGTGCCCCACTAACATCCTCCCCCTCTGTGGAATAAAACTCAGAGCAGGTCTCAATGCATTAAGTGTAAATCCAGGTGAGCACAATCTTGGCCATGTGCTACAGGTGTCAAGGTTGGAGATTACAACATTTGAACACTTACAATGGTTGGAAGTGACTATCCCAGACACCAGGGCTTTGTGATAAACTCATGTAATTCTCACATGTCAGGCTTGGTCCTCAGGAACATAAGACTAAGACTTCAGTCTATGCTGACTAAAGAACTCATATTCAGAGATAGGATGCTGTCACTAAAGAAAGGAAAAACCTGAAAAAAGTGTAGCCTTGAGCTGGGGATTTAGCTCAGCGGCATAAGCGCCTGCCTGGCAAGCACGAGGTTATGAGTTTGATCCCCGGTATCCAAAAAAAAACCAAAAAAAACCTGTAGCCTTAAGAATATCTATCCTTACAGAAGGCTGTAAGAAAGGAAAGAACAGACATGTCTTTATTTTTGACTGGAAGGAGAGAGGTATTGTTTATGGAGTACCCATAGCATGTTATATACAGTACTATGCTAAGGGCTTGAACCTGATAAATACATGTGCCTGTCTACCTGGACAACATGTTTATATTTTAGGGAGAAGGAAACAGATTATAACTATTAAGTGACTCCCAAGGTCATTATAAGTTATAACAGCATAACTGGCCTTTTAGAGGCTAATGCACAACTCCATGAGCAAAGACATTTTTCAAAATAAAATACTATGTTATCCCTAAGCTAACACCTCCCTTTGATAATTGCTTATTAAACAGTGCATTTTTTCAAGCTATTCACACTCCTCTCTTATCCAGGTGCTCTGAAATGGCTTTTTTGTGTTTCCTGGAGCAGGTCTCATTTTCACACATGTATTAGTCAAGGTGACATGTGCCTTTTTTTTTTTTAGGGTTTGCCCATTACAAGCCATTGTATGACTTTAAAAAAGCAGTGGCTTAGATGATTAAAAAAAAATAGGAGAAGATTCTCAGCACCCTCTGAGTGGAATGAATAACATGTGGTCGTTTATCTCAAAGGGTTTCCTTTTACCTGAGCTTGTAATTTCCAGGGGTCATCTGGGTTAAATTAGATTTTAATTCTGAAATATTATTCCTGGAAATACTCCCGCTGGCCAATTCATATCTCCTGAATAAGAGGATTCAAGCCAAAATTGAAAGTACTAGTAAAGTAAATGAGGATTATCTGCTATGTAACCTTTAGGAACAAATTTTGACTATGTGTTTTTCAAATACAGACTTCTGCAAGTGTCAGAAGTTGTGATTAAAAAGCATATATCCGGTATCCCTAAGAAACAGAGGACTCTGCAGAACATTCCTCAGATACCTTGAGGTCTCCCCGTTACACCTTGTAAGCAGGGACCGAGGGATATTTTGTTCTGTCTACTCATGGCCTGCTCTATCTGCTTCTATCCTCCATCCCCTCATCCTTCTCCCATTACTGTTTTGAGTCTAAAACAGTAGAGTTTCTTTCTTGCTAAACTTTCTTAAATATTCATGTTGCAAAAAGGGTAGGGAATAAATCTTACTCTTTTTCCTTATGTAATGAGCCATTAATAAAATAAAAATCAAGACTCAGCTATAAGAATGTGTGATGCAATCCCAGTGAGAAGCAGCTGTGTTCTAGTTTCTAGTTGGCTGCAGTAAGGGTAAACTCACGTCAAATTCTGCCCAGCAAAGCTGTGTTGTATTAAGCAGTTCAAGTCTCAGTACAGGTGATAGCTCTCCTTTCCCACAAGGTCAACACAACCCTAACCCTTGTAGCCTAGCTCATTCCTACATACCCACTTCGCTGTCTGGGAGCTTTGCATGCTGTACCGGGAGGGATCCTAGAAACAGCCCTGAACTTTGGTGCCTGAGAACTCCTGACGCTGTCCCATGAAGGCTGTCCTCCTATGAGAACCAGAGATGACTCAGGCTGTGACAAGGGTGGGCACTGTCCCTACAAGCCCTGAAGAAAGTCTTATGTGCCCTTGATGGCAGGGCCTGGCTGTACATATTTAACACATGTGTGGTGGATGTAGAGATTGCATAATACATGTGTATCCTTCTTAAAAGTGTGTTTTAATTGAAAGTCATGCTCATATATGTCTTTTTTTTTTTACAGGGTTTGAAGAAATTTTTTTTATTTAAAGAGAAAAAAAAGCATGTAAAGGATAGAGATAATTCAGAATTTTAAAAAAAGATAAACAATAAGAAATTACTAGTTGATAAATTACATATTGTCCTCTTAGAAATAGTTGTTCAAGTTACAAAATTAAAGCATACAAAGTAGATATTCAAACAGTGAAAGTGTAAACAGCTACACATGCTTGAGTCTCTGCATGTATTTCTAACCTTTCTGTATTAGAGGGAAAAACAAAACATAGTAAGACAAAACAAAACAAATTCCTATAAAAACATGGAACCAAAAAGTCATATAAAACTACAGTACAAGGTGATCTACAATGGTTACTCTGTTGTCTCTTATTATCTTCAATAGAATTGTCTATATCATCAGGCATAATTGAATATAGCAGTATAATTGAGTAAAGCAGTACATTACAATATTAGTAAAAATAAAACATTGTAGACAGTGTAAAACTTCAAAGGCAGGTAATAATCAAACCAGAGTGGATATTCTAGTGAATCTTGTCATCTGAAGTGCAGTTTCCTATACTCTCAGACTTGATACTATCAATCATAACAGCTTTGAATAAAATCTATCAATACAAAACAGCAATCCAACAAACCAGATTCGATTACGATCAGTCATGGTAAAACAGTGTAGGTTTTACAGAGCTTTAGATTAAGTTAATAGGAAATTAAGGATGATTACCATATTATATCCTGTTATTTTTGGAATAACTGTCTGTGCCCTCAAATCTAGTACAGGTAGAATGACTGGAATAGAATATAATACATCTAAGCAGAGTAGTGTGAGTAATGTGGGTTTTAAATCCTGGTGCACTATTAACAATATAGTGTATCAATGCCATCTATGTTAGAGATTCTAGCATCCCTCTCTGCCTCATTTCTGCTATGCTGTTTTTCTGACTTTGTCTACTTTTCTCCTTCATTCTAAGAATTGAGAGCTTTCTGCCACTGTTCCTAAAGTCCTGGTATATTTTTTTTTCTCTCTCTATAATGTCCTTCAGTATTCTCTGTAGGGTTGGATTGGTAGTCACAAACTCCCCCAGTTCCTCTTTGTCATGGAAGCATCTCGTTTCTCCATTAATTTCTAGTGACAGTTTTGCATCAATCTGGGCTGGAGATTATTTTCTTTCAGGGCTTGGAATACTTCACTCCAAGCTCTTCTTGATCTGATGGCCTGTGTTGAGAAGTCAGCTGTGATCCTGATGGGCTTACCTTTATAGGTAACCTGTTTCTTTTCTCTGACAGCTTTTAATATTCTGTTTTTATATTGAATTTCTGGTATCTTGATTATTATATGTCTGGGTGTAGCTCTGTTTTGGTTGTAGGTAGCTGGAGTTCTGAATGCCTCACATAACTGAATGTCATTTGCTTTTCCCATGCTTGGGAAGTTTTCCTTAATTATTTCCATGAATAGCCTTTGCAATTTGCCTGTATGTATTCCTGCTTCTTTGTTCACATTTGTTATTCTTTAATTGTAGATTCTCTTGTCATCTTCTAGCCTTTGTAGTGCTACTACCTGTTTCCTTGTTATTTTTAAGAGATCTTTCCTTTCCTGATCACACATTGCAAACTTGTCTTCAAGTTTTGATAGTCTATCCTCAGTTTCTTTTAACAAGCTTTGCCAGATTTCAATGGAGTTTTTAATTTCCTGGTAATCTCTTTGAATCTGCTTCATGTATTCTATATCTTCTTTATATTCTTTATCGAATGTTTCTCTCCTTTTTTGTGTTCCTCCCTTCTTCCATCTGTAGGATCCTGAGAGATGCTTCCTGAGAGCATTTCTTTTATTACTCTACTCATATCTTGCTTTACCTGATTTAATATTTCAGTTTTGAGCTCATCTACAAGGTCCTGAAGATATCTCTTAATGTCTGTTGAAGCCATGTCTGATGTTGTGTGTTTGCCACCCTCAGTCTCCCTTGTTTTTCCCTCTCCTGGATCAGTGCTCTCAGGGTTCTGGGCTGGGGGCCTCCTCCTGCCTCTCTCTCCTGTCATAGTCCCTCCAGTTCATCTTTGTCATGGAAGCATCCACACAGGTGTACAGTGCAGGTCCCAGCCCCTTCCCTGTTGGCCACAGTTCCTGCTGGCAAGGGACCTCCACCCTGTCCTGCCTGCTCTTCTATTACTGAGATGTAAGCAGGGTCTGTGTATGCCTGCCCCTCCCCACCGGGCCAGCCAAACTTCAGGGGCCTTCACCAGGTTGGTGTGTGTTAGGCACAGGGAATCAATTTGGGATGGCTCATTGGGTCCCATCCAGGGGGACAACCCAGTCCAAGCAAATCTCATGAATCTGCTCTGGGGAGGGAGAAACCAACTGAAGTCACTGTCATTCCCAGTTCAGGCTCCTCCTGCCCAATTCCAACATGTTGCCCAGTTGGTTGCACCCTTCACATGTGTGGGGGGTCTCATTCCCAGCACTGACTGTGGATTAATGAAGGTCTCTTTGCCTGCTCTACTCTCCGTTGGGCTCACCAACCCCTGACTTCAGCACTGCTGTGGCTCCTGTGAGTGGCAGTGGGAACGAGTTTGGGCAGCTCTGCCTGCCAGTGCGGATTCAAGCTAGTGCAAATTCAGGCCAGCACAGACTTGGTGGATCGCAGGGAAAATGCTGTGTCCTGTAATTTTTAGCTGTTCCAGTTGTAGTCCTGATGTGTTTGAGCTTTTTTACGTTTTAATTTCTTCCTGTGTCAAGAGAATCCATCTCCCTCTGTCTGGATCTCTCCAGGATGTTTTATTCTGGCATATCAGTTGTTTCTCCTGGGAGGCTTTGTATTTTGATGCTCATTCTGCTTCTTTCTTGAAACAGTATTTGTAGCTAAAGTTGGTTAGCACTATGTTAAAATTCTCCAGAGAAACAGAAACAGTGGGAAGAGAGGGAGAGGAAGAGGGAAAGGTCTGTGTATAGATAAATATATACACTTGTTAGAAGGAACATGGAGGAATGCAATTGGCAGTCTAGATACTAATAAGAGGAAGGGGTACCATTGCAGCCCAAATCTTTGACTGAAACCCACAAAAATGCAGTGTTATAATTTGAACCCAAAGAGAAGAACTTTCTACCCTTCAGGAAAGGACCTCCCTTTATTTTCTATTCAGTATTTCAGCTGATTGTGTGAGACTAATCTACAGAGGGGTAGGAGGATTTGCTCTACTCAGTCTACCAAATCACATATCTAACATAGTTTTTGATATACTGATATATTCATTTTAAGTGACAAAAATCATATATATTTATGGTATAGCATATTTTAGTACTTGATATACATTGTGGCATGGGTAAATCAAGCTATTTAATAGAGGTATCACCTCCTGTGGGTGTGTGGGGCAGTGATGTATGTAGCAAGAACATTTAAAACTTACTCCTTTTCCAGTAATTAAAGGAAGTAAAAGCAAAACTGTATCTCTTTGATAAGTTTTAATTACTTATTAATTTGATAAGTTGTTTATTTCTAGCTAAAGTCATTAAACTATAATTTTATCTGGGAGCAGAAATCAACCTTAGTCTTTCTAAACTCTGAAACACCTCTTCAGCTTTCCTTGGATTGCTAGCTTTGCAGTGTTGGGTGAGTTCTCATCTCTTACTTTCTCTTAGTAACCATGTAAAATAATTCTCTGTCGGGTTCCTCTGCCCTATTCTTCAAAGGAATTCAGAGCTCTGGCCATGTACTCCTTAATGTATAGGAAAGAAAGAAGTCGTGCCTTAATTCACTGAGAAGACAGGACATTCCAAGAGTCCAATAATCCCTCACCACATTCTAATCCAATTATTCCACTGCTTCAGAAACACATGCATGAAATATGGAACAGTTGTTAAGTCGTAGAACAGCAAGCTAGGGAAGCTGCAATAGACATCTCCCCCACACAACTACTTCTATGTAGTTTAAAGCTAAACATAAATGTGGAAATCTGTAACACATCTAAAAGACAGAGAGTACATCTAATACCATCCCCTAGAAGACCAAATTGGACATTGAAACTTGGAGAGCCAGAAGAATAGGTAAGACAGCTCTAGTGCTGGGAGTACACATGCTAGCTTTCATATTTCTGAATCTATCCCTGGAAATCTGTCTTGCATGTATCAAAAAGACACAGGGCTCTTTGAAAGTTTAACTCGAAGTCTCATGAAAGGCACTGTCGTGTACAACTGACAACTTTTCCTAATGAAAATAGAAAGACGACAGAATAAGAGGCTCCCTTTGGGCATTTACCTCAGTGAAAGAATCTATTTTGGAAGGGATTTTCACAGTGTGCATTTTCAGTATCAGTCAGGCTTGCCTCTTAATCAGGCTTTCCTGGTGGGAAATACTCACCTAGCAGCAGGAATTGCCATGGTGCGAGTTTAATCTGAACACTTGGCATAGGCCTAATCACATTTTACTTACTCCCTTTTCTGTGTCTCCTAAAGATAAATGAGTTCCCTCCTTTATCAACAATAGCTCAGGATTCATAAGCTCCCATTTTTCATCGAGGACAGGGGATGTAACAACTTGTACTTTATTATCCATCTCTCATTTCCCTCCCTTCAAACAATCAATAAATTCCCCACCATGTCTCTTTTTAAAGGTTGCTTACTGGTCTGTTTCAGAACGACAGTCTGGCAGTGCTTTTTATTCCTAAATCTTTCCTGACTCAAAGCGTGGAGTCAGTGATTTGCAGGAGGTTTTTTGTAAGAATTTCTTTAGTAAAACTACGAGATGCTCTCAATTGTAGCCTAAGTTGTGGGCACCAGATCCCAATAACAGTTCTGCTTTGTTGTCCAGGAGCCATCTCACTTTTGTGCATCTTGCAGTTGAACTATATTTGGTTGAAAGGATGTTAATGTCTACACTACCCAACTACCTTTTACAGGTTGGAAAAAGAGACAGATTGAAGGAGGCTGGGTTGGTACAAACCGGTACCATCAGCTATAGGCAGATTGAACCAGAACCTAAGGGTTATAGTTTTTCAGTGATTCCATGAGCTTAGCTTACATTTTATCACATATGTTATTAAAAGATAATCTTTAATGTGTAGAAGTGTGTAACAATCCCCCTTTCGATCTGTTTTCTTGGATGTCCATCAAGTACAAGACTGATTTCTATAAATGGCATCTAAAGCTTGTTGACTTAGCCAGACTTGAGTTCATTTGAGAGCTGGGATCTGGTTCTTTGTGACCAACAGGAAACTTTTCATGCAGTAAGGGAAAGTTTACTGGCTTGTCTTTCTCAGTGAGGTAATGTGACAGAACACTGGGGTAAAACAGCTACAGTATAGACCCTGGGCTCTTAAAGTATCTGTTCTGATTGACACTGAATTGCTTACATTTCACTAGTCTAGTGAGTCTATTTCTAAATAGTACTCCATTGATGGAGATTAAAGTATTTATCCATTCATCAGTTGATAAATATGTAGGTTGTTTATGTCTTTGGCTATTGTGAATTTTGCAGCTATGAACATTTATGTATAAGTCTTGGAAGGGGTGTAGGTTTTTGTTTATCTTTCACAGACAGTGGTAAGAGTGGTATTGCATTTAAGCAGTGAAGAATCAAGCTCTACTTCAAACTTCATACTAGTGGTGTCAGACATTTCTTGTATCTCTGCCCCTGTCCATCCTGTGTGTTACAGATATGTTTTTCTTTAATTTTAGAACTTGGTGATAATTCACGTCTTTTATCTGGGCCCTTAGCATAAACTGGGCACACAGTTGGTATTTAACAATCCATCATGGAAAACGGAGGTTCAGGATTTTTTGTTTCAGAGTTATGCCATAATGGTTCTCTGAGCATCAGTTTTCTCAACTTTGAAATGAGATTGATTGTGCCCTCTCTAGAGTTACAATAAAGGTTAATGGCTATCAGATAGGTAATCTGCTTTGTCTAGTGTATATGGAAAGCTTCCATTACTAATGTCTTAAAATTTATGTCAGTACCTTTGAAACATTCTCTCATTGAGCCATTCCTTCTTTCTCTTGCAATCATACATTTAGAGATCTATAGACAATATGCTGAGCCTCAAAGTTAGAGCAAGAAGGAAGTGATCATCCTTTATCTTGTGGGAACTGAAACCTGACGAGGAAGGACATAGATGTCCAAGTATAATTACAATGACATGCAATATGAGATGTGGGAGGAGATGAACTACAGAAAGTGATACAGGTTATAAGATGGAATTGGGAGATGGGAGAAGGAGGTGGGAGCTATGAGATCTTGTAGTGATGCACACAGCAGGGGGTGGGATCGCAGAGGAAGGACTGCAGGTGAGGAAAGACTAAACTAAAACCAGTGTACTGGAGGGAAAACAAGGCTTGTAAGAGTGTTTCAGCCCAGGGGAGGAATAGCTAACAACACCACTCTAAAAGGAGGGAAGAATCCAGAACAATAGCTAGCGTGTGATGTTAGACAGGGACTACAGACTGGCGAGAGGTGAAGCTGGTGGGGTGAACAGGTGCAGAATGACAAGTGTGACAAGTGTTATATGATACATTTGGGAGTTCACGCCTTACCTCTGCTGCTGCTGTTCTGTTGCCTTTTAAAGCTTGCAAAGCTACACAGAAGATAGTTCAATATGCACACGGTTGACACAGCCATCTGAAGATTAAACAGAAGAAAGAGCAGGCTCACAGGCACAGTCCTCCAATACGATAGCCTCAATTTTTTTTCATTATTGACTTCTTCTCCCTTGGGAGCATTTGTTCTCTAGCCTTAAGAATATTTGTGCTTTCTAAATAGAGTAAAATTTCTTTCAGGCCCTCCAGTCCCCAGTAACCATTCTTTGCCTGGTGAAGGCTGCATCACACTGGTTGGGAACACATTCACTAATAAATTGGAAGCTGATGTAGGTACAGGTGTGTGTTGTTAACATATTTGTCATCCCCTCATTACCTTTCAAAACGTAACTCCAGAAGATGCCCATCTATAGAAGGTATGAGATTTGGTTTCTCATCTTTTAAAAGATGTGAAAGTGATAGCATTTAGTAGAAATCATACATCAGATTTTGGATTTGGATGTCTTTCTGCATTCGAGATGGTTGGCACACCACTTCCTTGCAGTGCGGGTAGTGGTAGTGGGCCATGGGTCCCAGTGAATCCTGCAGTGGGGAGGGTCACTGCTGTTCCACAGCATGTCTTAGTAAGCTATGATGTGCAGTAGGTTAGGTGTATTAACTGCATTTTCTGCTTAAGACAGTTTCACCTTGCAAAGGGTTTTAAACCTGTGCCCATGGGCACTTTCATCATAAGTCAGCAGACACCTATATTTCTAACAAGTACATTTTATCACTGCGTGAGTATTTGCTGAACATTTACCAAGCAGTATTTTAGTGACCGAGAGTATAAGAGTGATCAAAACAAAGATCTCATCCCTCAATGAGCTTACAGTCTGTGTTTTATTTTTTTACAGTTCTAGGAATCCAATGGAGGGTCCACCTGTGCTAGGCAAGTGCTCCATTCCGGAGCCTGGCTCTCAGCCTTGTGCATAGGTAAAATCATTTCACGCTTAGTTCAAAACTGAGTCATGGCTCGCATTAAAACTGCTCCTGGAAGAGATCGTCTTGAGACTGCTTACTAAAACAGACTTGGCCTGAAAATATGCTGACAGAATTTAAAACCTGTCTGATGCTGATGCAACAGAAAAATCAAAGAAGCAAGAAACACTTTGTTAAAATCAGCATGATACCCATTCCCACCACCTGTGCCACCAGGACCAGGCGCGAGGTCCACCTCACTCAGAATTTTGCACATGTCCTGCAATCTTGCCCTACACCAGTGGTGGCCCTGGTCATTGCCCTGTTGTGATCCTAACTGAGAAAACTGGCACCTGACACATGTGATCTCTTAGGGTTCAGCAGCTTTTCTCCTTCTCTGCCACATCTGGATAAGGGAATCCAGCAAGGGTAGAGCCCTGCAGCCATTTCTACCTGAGACCCTCACCCATCCCGGGGACCCTGACTGGACACTGGTTTCCAGAATTCTCAGCAATCCCACACCCCTTGTTCACACCTCAGCTGAAAACATCTCCTCTTCCTTTGCCTCTTTTTCTAACCCAGTGATTTGTGCCTTTTATAAATGATGAAAATCCTCCTGCTCTCAGGCTGCCTCTGCTCTTTCATACTCACAGTGTCTTGTGCGAGGGGCCAGAGATGAATAGGAGACAGAAAATGAGGGAAGAAAATTGATACTACAGTCTGTTGCCTTGCTTTTCTGCCATCTCTATATACTTGATACTTCTTTTGTAGGAAACTGTCTATGCAAAGCAACCAGCCAGTCAATGTGGACCACACACACACACAAAAAAAGGAACAATTGCTATAATCCTTGCAGCAGTGCAGGGGGAGATACCAGAGAGCCTGCCCACCTTGGCACTGGCCCTGCTGTGTCTTCTCTAAAAGATCATAGGGGGACACCTTAATGCAATGGGGAAAATAATGGGATTTGCTAGGATATTTACAAACTCCTTATCTGGGCGTGTACCTCAGGTCAGGGTTGGAGTGGGCACGGGGGATGCCAGGGTCAACCAGACAGTCAGAGGCCCTGTTCTCAATGGTAGGGCAGATGACCCTGGCCTCCCATCTTTCTCAAGGTAGTATAGACTTCATCCTATGGGCAATGCTCTCTGCTGAGACCAGCTATCTGGTCAACCAAGTCGTACTGTTTTTACCCTCAGTAGGAAAGTGAAATTTCACTATGCAAAGAAGTAAAAGTTAATGATTCTGAATCTCCAGATTGTTTACATCTTATTGGAAGGAAGTTATACTTTGGAATTGACCTAAAGCCACTATCTTAATATTTCATACCTACTGGGTTTGACTTTTTTTGGGAAGAGGTACGTGTTTGCAGTTCCTAATGACGGCATCCCTCACAAAGAGCTGGAACCAGTACATCGTGCGCCTTGTTCTTTTCATCATCCTCGTCTTTGCCCCCTGCCTCCATCTCTCGGTCTCTTCCCCATTAGCAAAAGCTCTGTCTCCCTAGTTCCTATTATCTCTCTCTTGCTTTTCTATTTACTTATATTTTGGATTTCTCATATAGGAGAAACCATGCAGTGTAGCTGCTGTTTTAAGTAAAACTGATGTCAAGGTGTTTGCTTGTATCTTCAACACAGGCTCATTGTCCCAAAGCTGTGAAGGATACTTCCTAAATATGGGAACAGATTTAGTTGGCTACTCTAGTCTGCTTTTTCTTTTTTTTTTTTTTTTTTTTGTTTTTTGCAAAGAGAGGTACAAAGCAAAACAAAATAAACCCAACATTTGATAGACATGTCTTATCAAGTACTTTTGGACTGACCTAGAATTGGAGAAAGAGGCTGGAAAATTAAAGTGAATGATGCACAAAGAGTAGAAAGAACTTGTAAGTTGAAGAAATTATGTGACTTGGCAAGTTGATGGTGAGTTTTAAGCCACAAGAGGGGTGGAAGCCAAGACTGAAGTACTGTTTGGATGGAGTTAGTTGTCAGATTAGGTTGGTGCTTTCCCAACTCTGGTCATTTCTGTACTTTCTTCACTATCTTTGCTAGAAAAAGCAAAGAAAAAAGATCTTCTTAAAGATCTACTGTTCTGATTCCTTCATTTTACTTTTTATCTTTTTTTTTTTTTTTTTTTAGCTCAGTCAGTTCTGGCTCAGACCTCCAATTTATAGAACTGTAAGATAAAAAACTTGTATTCTTTTAGACTACTAAGTTTATGGTAATTTGTTGCCAAAACAGTTTAATAAACCCTAGTACCAATGACGTATTCTTCCTAGAAAACATTCAGGAAGATTCTGCATGAATTTAATGAAGGGTCTGGTAACTACCAGTTCCTAGGAAACAGAATGGCCAGAGGAACACAAGATGGGCATGTGCAGCAAAATGTATCTTCTGGGAAACTGTGCTAGACAAATAACATTTTATTTGCCAAACAGAACATGTGTGGATGTGGATGTATCTAATAGAAAACTTGGGGAGACTTTGGGAAATCACCTAACATTTTACAGTCTACCAAGTTGTATTGGAAAACTTCATTCAAATAAGCAAGTTATATAGAGAAAAAAATGTTAGTGTAGTGTGAACACTGACAATGAGTTTTGATACTAACAAAAGAATCACTGTTACTGTTTGACACTGGGTGTTTCACAGTGAGGAATTTTTGGAGGGGGATAACATACATAATGTTGTTGTCAGTTTTAAACAAAAAACAAAAGGGAGGAGGATTCGTTGGGTGAGGTAATAGATGACAACAGCTGCTGAAGGTGAGTGACGAGTCCATCTTTCAATTCTGTGTTCTTCTCTTTTAAGGGCCTTTGTGATTTTGTTAAGCATATCTGGATAACTTGGCATCATCTCCACATTCTAAGATTACCTGAGTGGCAATCGTAATTCTATCTGCAAACTGAGTTCCTTTTAGCAGTAGACCATAATATTTTCTGAGGTTCTGAGATGGCAGTACGGACCCCTCTGGGATGGGGCAGTCTTTCTGCTTACCACGCGGGCTCTTCCTTCAAACACAAAGCATCTCTGTCATAAGGTCATCAGCTCTACAAAACTGCTCCATGTCTTTTCTTTTATACATTTTAATATGAACATAATACAATTTTCATAATCAAAATGATGGTCAATAATCTGACATTTTATGTGTTTTGTGATGCAGACAAGCCATGTCCAAAGGATAGATTTGACCAAGGAGCTACCAGTATGAAATCCCTGCCTAACATTTTGAAAATGCTGTCTTTCCCTTTAACCTAGAGAATTGTCCTATTCTTTCTTCCTATTTCCCTCCTACCTCCCTTCGCTTTGCACAGTCTAGCTATAAAGGCCACCTTCTTCTTTGCAAGTCATTGACTTTGGGGCATTACAAATCACTTGGAATAGAATTTTCTCAGAATAAATGAGCAAAAGGAATAATACGCATAATTGTATTGAACAATACCTCCCAGTATTTTATGTGTTCGTTTGGGCTACCCTTATTTTGCTCCTTCAAATATTAAAAAAGAAAAAGAAAAAGCAATAACTTTCTTTCAATTTTTGATTGCCTGAGGTATTTTGAAATTTGGGCTAAGCACATTTTCCCTGTTATCTCTCTCTCTGTTTCAGGATGGAATGGGAAATCTGAGAATCACAGAAAAAGGTCTAAAGCTAGAAGGAGACTCAGAATTCTTACAACCTCTCTACGCCAAAGAAATTCAGTCCAGACCAGTAAGTTAATGCTGACACCAGAAAAAATAATATTGTTCCTCTGAAATCTAAATTTGGGAGAATTTATCTTGCCATTGATTGGTATTCAAGGCTGGGAGGGGTACTGGTAATGCTCTAAAATCAGACAGTTCTGAAGGCTTGAGTTGGAATCATAGCCATAGCACTTTAAGCAAGTGTTTGACCTCTCTGAGTCCCTGTCTTTTCCTGACAAATAGAGGGTAACAATTCAAGCTCACCATCTGCATAGATGGTACTGAAAACCAGGCAAAAAAACAGTGAGTCAGGAAAATTCTTAAGATCTATACAAATGCTAAATAGTATTGCCCTTACTTTTAATCGTCAAGTGTTTCAAAGACATCTTTGGGAACACAAAACTGAAGAATTACCATGTCATGGTTTATGTCAGTGACCCTCAAGCCTCATGAATTATGGACCAAATCTAGCATTTGTGATTGGTTTGTTGTCTAGCACTTGGATTGGTGATATAAGTATTTCACCTGCCCAGGGGTGGAGCCAGGATATGATGTAAGGGTGGGAAGAAGGTGTGTCTCACACTCTTGCCATTTCCTACTTTGCTGTTTGCCATGAGAGGCTGCCTGCCTAGCCACATTGCCTCTGAGCCCACTGAGTAGGGACTGAAACCTCCAAAAACTGTAAGAAATAAACCTTTCCTTCTCTAAATTTGGGCATCAGGAATTTTGTCTCAGTGACGAGTAAAAAATACCAAGACAGAGTTTGGTACCAGAGAAGTAGGGTCGTTGCTGTGACTATATCTGATGATGTGGTTCAAGAGCCTTTGGCAATGGCTTGTGGGAAAAGTTTGGAAAAGTTCAGAGATATTGCCTGACTACATAGAGCTGGAACAGCTTAGGAGATTCGGGTCAGAACTCAGGAGACCAGAAGGTAGATTAAAAAACCTGCCAGGAAAGACCAGGCTTAGGAGGTTTCTGCTGGGAAGAAGAACTGCATTGGTTGTTGGACTCCCCATGATGTGTGTTATAGCTTGGCAGAAAGTTTGTCTGCATTGTGCTCCTGTCCAGAGACTTTGCCTGAGACTAAGATTAAGGGCAGAGGACTGATTAATCTGCCAAAGGAAATTTCAAGGCAGCTGAATGTTGCGGCTGTGGCATGGCTATTGTTGGGGGCTTTTAGCCAGATTTATGTTGCAAATCAAGAGCAAAGAGCCCAGCAGGATAATTTAAAATGTTGTGAGTTTGGCAAGAAGGAAAATTGCAGTAAAATTGTGGGTTGTAAAGATAGAGCCGAGACTTGGATTGTTGAGTAGGAACAGAGAAACAAGAAAGATGGCCAGGGGGCATCCCAGGAAGCAGTGGGTCTCCATCCTTTGCAGCTTCAAAACTGCAAAAGTGAAAGAATTTTCTCAGAGGAGAAAGCTGCAGAGCACCATGCTCCAGAATGGCAACGGAGGCCACATGAGGTTCCAAAATGGCGGCAGCCACATGAGGTTCCAAAATGGCAGCAGCCACATGAGGTACCAAAATTGTGGCAGCCACACCATGTTCCAGAATGTCCACAACATAGAGAAGCTTTTCCTCACAATCAGGTTCATAGCACCCAGCGATCCAGGCACTCAAACCCTACAGCCAAGAGAAAGAAAAGCTTGGCTACTGCTCCAGCTGTCAGCAAACCTTGGTGACATCCACATGGTGCTGATTTTAGGTGCAAGGAAAATGCACAAATTCTGAGGATAAGATGACTTCCACCTCGATTGCAAAAAGGCCTGGGAGACCAAGCAGCATACGCCTGAGAAGGCAATATGTAAAGATGTGAGTGAGAAGACAAAGGTGCAGTGGAGATCCCAGAAGTTTGGAAAAGCCAGGAACATGGAACATCCAAGGAAAGCTGCAAAAACGGAGCAGAGAGCAGGGCTTAAGTGAGAAGTTGCGGGAGCTGACATCCCTGGAAGTGCTGTGGGGTAGAATCACACCAGCCATTTGGAGCTTACAACCAGATTGCTTCAAGTGCTGAGCATGGAATTCTAGGACTTATTGTTCACCTAACTGGATGTTGGACTTGCTTTGCTTCCGATACTTTATATTTCCTTGTTTGTAACTTTTGGAATGGTAGTGTTTATCTTGTGCTTTTGCATTTCGGAGATGTTTAACCTTGTTTCCTTTTTACAGGGGTATACAGTTAAGATTTTGCCATAGATCTGAGGAGACTTGAGGCTTGGACTTTTCAGGGATGCTGAAATTGTTAGGACTGTGGCGACTCTGGGGTATGGACTAAATGTCTTTTGTATAAAGGATGTGGATGAGTCTTGGGGTAGAATGTCATGGTTTATGTCAGTGGCCCTCAAGCCTCATGAATTATGGACCAAATCTAGCATTTGTGATTGGTTTGTTGTGTTATGCTTGGATTGGTGGTGTAAGTGTTTCACCTGCCCAGGGTTAAAGCCAGGATATGATGTAAGGCAGGAAGAAGTGTGTCTCACACTCTTGCAGCTTCCTGCTTGACTGTTTGCCATGAGAGGCTACCCCATCTCGCCACCCTTGGAGCCAACTGACTATTGACTGAAACCTCCAAGCACTGTAAGAAATAAACCTTGCCTTCTCTAACTTTGGGCATCAGGTATTTTGTCTCAGCAATGAGTAAAAAGTAGCCAGGACAATGAACACTTTGGACTATGTGGACATTGTTGGTTCAAATCAATTCATTATTAACACTTGTGATTTTAAATGGTTATTTAACTCCTTCAGAATGCATGCACCTGCTTAAGGTATATTTCTGCTTTCCATGTATTATCCGATTTAAATCACAAATTGGTGCCACAAATTGGTGGGAACTACTGTTGCCTTCATTTTACCGTGGCCTCAGAAAACTGAGGCTTAGAGAATACATCCAATCCCACATATTAATGAATTAGTAGGGCAAAGATTTCAATTCAGGAAACACAATTTTAAAGCATTTTTGTTAACCACAATTTCTAAATAAGTTCTTTTTTTTTTCTTTTATATTATGGTAGAAATAATTCCTGTGTACCTTGATTTTATTAACCAGTATTATCAAAATTAATTTTTGGAGTGCAGTTTGGTGGTGATGATATATGGTTTTATTAAGAGTTTTTGTGTGTGTTTTGATAGAATTTGCTGGTTGAAAAATAGTATTATTCTTTGTCTGGTATTAATGTTTATCCACCTACAAGCTAAGAATAACATGAAAGTGCCGCAAGCCATCATTTGCATCACATGTATTGATTAGTGTAATCAGTGAAATTTAACAACTTGGTGCAGGTGGCTGATTTTATCTGAATTCCATCTAAAGTCTTCATTTGTATTAAACTGAGTGTGACTACTGATCAGTCAAGAATTTACTTCTTTGTCTCTTCAAATGAAACTAGAATGTTCAAATCATCAAAAATAGCAAATCAGTTTAGTCACACAATGATTATTTATAAAATTTCACTGGAACCCATGGTGCATTGGATTGGACCCTTACAGGACTAAGTGTTGTATATGCTCATTCTTGCTGAAGAACCTTCACCCTGGAGTGAGCAATCAGGTAGCTATATAACAACTATGATCAGAGGTTAATTCTACTTTGGACTGAATACAGAAAACTTCAAGCATTTAAAACATTCTATGTTATATGTGTTGCTATTGATTCTTGATTCTCCCACCCTGGTAAATTGATAAGTGATGTCATCAGCTTTTGTTACTCATTGTGTTTTAGATTGATTACCTGATTTAGGTTAAACTCATTTAATTTACTGGATCAGATTGATAATTTCCCTCTAAGAGTGTTGGCAGACTTTATCTACAAAAGAACTGGAGAGTAATTATTACCTCCTCTCATTCTTGTCACTTTTCCCTCCCTTTTTGTAAATAATGTGAAAACTATTCTTGGATCAGAACCATGAAAAGTAGGCCACGTGCTGTAGTTCAACAACTGCTTGAATCTTTATTAATATTTCCATAAATAATATACATGTTCTGATTAGACTGGATGTGGTATAAGGTGTAGACTTTAATATTGTTGCATAGAATAATTGGTAGGTGTTAAGTAAAATAGCTGTGATAAGTTTTCTTGGTGTATAATTAGGGTCATGTAAAAGAATTGAGAAATGTGTTTTGAGACTTGGAACATTTTGCCTGGCATGTCCCTTAAGTCTCTGAGCAGGAACTGAACTTAGCAAATATGTCAGGCAGCTGATCTGTAAATTGACAGGTAGCTGTTCCCAAGTTAGACATTAGAAGCTTCAAAAGTAAGGATAATTTCAAAGCTTTTGCTTTTATTGTGGAAAAATCAGTTACATTCAAGTCATTATTTAAAGAAAATAAAAATATTATAATTTACTCTTTTCTGTTGTGTGAAACAAAGTATCTTTCCTTTCAAAAAACAAATAGTAAACAAAGTTCTATAGAAGTGATTCTGATAAAATATATAACTTGTAACTGAAAAAGGACAATATACACCCATTATAAAATTCATCAGTAAATCCCAGGAACTCTACCTAAAACCTGCCCACCAGTTCATCAGCCCACACCAGCCTCCTTTCCACCATACTTCATTCTTAAAACCCTTGCCACACCAGCCTCCACACTTTCTATTGCCTTTTGCTCTTATCTTGCTGATACACACTATGGCCAAATTGGCCTTCAGAAGGTCAGGTCCCTCCACCACCTGGGAAGGGATTCTCTGTTGACTTCTCATAGTATCTGTAATAAACTCCAAAATCTTCACTACCAGGGGCTCTGAAGTTCTTTACATGTTTGTCATGGAGTCTCCTCTGATCATCTGATGTCAGCTCAGATGAAACCATTTGGGAAAGACATCCTTTAGTCAATCAACACATTTAGAATAACAGCTACATCAAAACAACACATTGGTTTCCCACTTTATAATTCACATTATTTGACATCATAACTTATTTTATAACACAGTTTGGAAAGAACAGGATATTGTCTGAAGTCTCTTTACTATGTTATCTAGCTCTATGGCTTACTTGTAGTATGTTCTCAGTAAGTGTTTGTGAAATTTAATTAACCAATCCTTAAAATAAAGTCTTCCTTTAATTTGTCCTGTAGGCACTCAAGCACTCTTAATAATTTAGCATATATTTTTATATTTTCTATGATTATATTTTTTATAAAATTATATTTTGCTTAGTATTTTGCTTTCCCACCGACTAAATAATACATGTAAGTTTTCCTTACCTAATATATACAAATTTAAGAGCTGTTTTAAGGGCTGTAATTAAAAAATATAAGTCCAGGACATAGCTCCTTAATATTTCTTTTTTAGAAAACATAGTGAACATACAAAGAAATCCAGAATAAGTTATTAGGCATGGCAACAAAGATGGACTTGGCCTGTTTTTGAAGTGTCACAAAAAGTGAAAACAAGTATGTTTCCTAAAAACAAAAAATGATAGATCCAGATGAGAAGAACCCTGAAATTAGTCTGCAAACTCCCTCCTCTTGATTTAGGACCTACTGACAACTGAACCCTAGAACTGGAGACTAGTAGAATGTTCCATTTTGAATTACAATCTCTACCCTAATCACAGCCTCTCATAGTAAACAGGTTATCATGCTTCATTCTGTCACTTTCAGCTTACTAGTTTTCATCTACTGACCGTTGCTTGTAGGAGTCCTTTAGAATATTCTCTTTTATAGAATCATCTGCAACACCATTTCTGTGGATCAGTTTCTATTTTATAAGGAAGCTCCTCCTGCTTTTTCCTTTGAAAAGAGATCAGTATTCAGTTTAACAAGATTAGTTGGCCCCACTAAATGAGGATAACTAATGAGACAACACTTGACTTCACTTTGGCTTTGTGTTTCATCAATGAAAAAAGAATTGAGATTAGTTGAGTTATCCACACAATGTTCAATATGATATTGGTTTTTGTTATCAAAGGTTGCAACCCTGATCAACTCAGTACAAACTGATGAGGGTGAGAGCAATCACTTGGCAAGACAAATTAATGAGAAAATATTCATCTTTATAACAGTTTTCACCTGGGAATTCAGTGAAGCTGTTAGGGCTTTCTAACTTCAACCACTTGAATGTACAGCTTCTAAGTGGTAACCTATCATGCTTCTCAGAACATAATGGAGAATGATGTATGCTAAATTAAGTGTCCTACCCAGACATCCTCCAACAGCTTGTTTATGAAACACCAGGTGAATACATTTTCACAGACATAGTAATGCTAATTCCACACAACTCTATAAATGTGATTTGGTGTCTTTTCAGTTTATAAATGTAACTGCTAAATAAATAAATTCAATTGATAAATTGAATCAATGAGTTTAAAGAAAACCATATGCATATTTGTGTTCAATATTTGGGACAAAAGATCCCTACTCCCCAGCTGTGGGCCAGGAGGAGAGCTAAGAAGCCAGCCTGTGATCTCCCATGAGCCAATGGCAGTAGTGGGCTAGGAGGAGAACCAAGAAGCCAACCACACTCTCCTGTGAACAAGCATCAGCCATCTGGGCTGGGAGGAGAACCATGAAGCCAACCCATGTCCTCCTATGAGCCAGAGGCAGTCATGCAGGCCAGAAGGAGAACCAAGAAGCCAACCTGCACCCTCCCATAAGCCAAGACAAGGAGAAACCATACCTCACCACACCATCCCTGTCAAGCATCTGACTGATTCGGAGGAATACAGGCTGAGATGATAGCAACTGAAGTCAAAACAAAACAAAAAACTTAGAGCTTAAAAAAATCCCTACTCCTGCAGAAAGTTTTCTTAGTTTGCTTTCATGTTGCTGAAATTAGATGAGATTTTTTCACAACTGAATGGGAATGGGAAAAGGAGAAGAAACTAACTTACTGAGCAGTTAATGTGCTACAAACCTATGCCAATAGGAAAGTTATGTAATAATTCTATCTCCATGTTCACCTCAAACTGTACTTGAAAGTAGAGATAGGTGTGCTAGCCAATTACTGAAGTCAACTGAGAATTTGAATAGAAAAGGGAGCAAAAATATAAGTTGGATGGGGGATTAAAAAATAATCCTTGAAGGTACTCTTGTGTTTTGAAAATGTTTTATCCTTTAGAAAGGAAAGCTTGTCATTTTAAGATAATATTTCTTACCAAAACTTCCAAATAGAATTGTGAAATCATATCTAAAGGTCTTTGTCTATATAAAACAGCAGAAGAATGCTACAGTTGAGCACACATGGTATGTTGTTTGACCTGGGTGACAACTACAAGTACTATTAACTATGTAAATGTTTCTTATTCTTTGCATATTGTTACTTTCTTGTTCATCTAATTGAAATATTAAAACCTCCAGCATGGATACTTGCAATTAAGTAAGATAATGTTTAATAGCTAGGACAGAACTTGAAATGTCCAGAAATGGTACCTGCAACATTCACCCCTTCTGATGATGATGGTGGTGATATTCATTTTGTTCATCATTATTATCATCATCATCATTACTAAGCCCAATCCTCATCTGATATTTGAACTTCTAAACAAAATGGCCTTACATCCTGTCCCTGAATATATTCCTAATGTCAAACTTGCTACCCTCACTCAAAGGGAACACATTTAATCTTTAGCAGTTTTTAATTTAAAATTTTTCCTTAACTGAGTTACGCTGTTCTGGTTTTCACCTCATTTTTCTATCAAGTTTTTGGTAGATCTAGCAATGTAGACTGTTAAAGTCTTTGTGAAATAAATAGCTCAGTAGCATATGGTAGGTATTTTTTAAATATCTATACATTTTGATCTCATGATGATATTTTTGCTCATTTTATAACAAAACAAAAATGAACTAAAATATTTAAAAATTAGATCCTAAGTTAGATTCTTGTTGCTGTGAACACCTACCTGAGAAAAACAACTTGAAGAAGGGAAAGTTTATTTTGGCTTATAGTTTCAGAGGTTTCAGTCTATGGTCACCTGGCTCCAAGGTAGAAACATAGCACAAGGCATGGTAAAGGGACAATGATAACCTCATAGCAGCTAAAACACAGAGACAGAAAAAAAAAAAGCCAGAGAGTAAGGGGCAAAATATAGTCCCAAGGTCATGTCCCCATGATCTGCTCGCTTCAGTGAGGAGTCCCCTGCTGTTGCTAACACATTCCCTGGTAATACTGAATTTTAGTTTCCCCGTTAAATTAACCCACTAATTCAGTGAATGCTGCCATGATTCAGTAGTCATTTTTCTAGGTCTCTCTTGTGAACACTTCTGCATTGGTGATTATGGCTTATATATGACTCTTTAGAAGACACTATATATTTAAATAATTTTACACATAGATATCAGTACTGTATGAAAGTCTTTGTAAGTCTAGGCACGTGTTAAAGTCTGAAACCTGCATATAGCATGAGTCTTGAAAGTATTCAAGTTTATAAATACTTACAAAAGTTAATAAACACATGTATATTCCTTGTAACTGGGGACTGGCCATCACTACCATGAAGTTTTATTTTTGGATCTATCATTTCTTGGTTTTATAGAACAATAAATTTTTAAATTTTACATTTTGATTTTACTATGATATCAGTTGCGATTAGGTTCAACAGATGGAATTGCCAAGGCATATCTAGTCTGAAAAGTCTAAGTGTCTAAGAATTTAATTATATTGGTCACTTCATTGAATGTTTTGGCCCCAGAACCTAATTGAAGGTGAAACTTACCAAGTAATACCCAGCTGAAGTCAGAACTAAAATCCAGGATTGCAATACTCTTACACCAGACCATACCATTTGACCAGTCATCAAGTTTCCATGATAGATTCCCACATTCAGATTGGTAAATTGAATTACACATGGTAATTTCCCTCTCATGAGAAATAAATATGGTCCAATGGCTTATTGAGCTCCTGAGAGGTTTCAAAAGTATTAAGAGGGCTGGGGATTTAGCTCAGTGTCATAAGCATGTGCCTAGCAAGCATGAGGTCATGAGTTCAATTCCTAGTTTAAAAAAATAAAAGAAATTGGAATTAACAGTGGATAATGTAACAAAACTGATAACAGTGGATAATGTAACAAAACTGATAACAGTGGATAATGTAACAAAACTGAGCCTAAGTAGCTCATCTATTCACTGATCTATTCACTGAGGTGAGATTCCCTAAGTAATGAACTCCTTATAAAGGTTAAAGTAATTCAATTAACCCACCTTACAAACTGTAAAGCAAGCTATTGATAGAAACGCTTTTGACAGCAGTTATGAACTCTCCATAGCCCACATGGTTCATTTGAGTCACACAATATTTTCCTCTTAATATTCATCCTTTCCTAATATTTAAAAATTGTAAATTGCACTTTTTTAAAAAAATTACATTTTCAGAAGTGGTCTGATACTCCTTGAGGATGGAATTTGAGTAGCTGCATCCTCTATTCTATGGAACACTTGTCAGTGTGCTAGTCTCCACCTGTCACTGTTGTCGCACATCCAGTCATTTGGCTCATTTACATTATAGGTCCCTGGATTGCCTCACAGGTGCAGCCTTTGATTTATGGGATTGTAAATGTGTATATCTCATCATTCAGGAGTGAAGAAATTAGGTGGATCTTTTGTGATTTGTATTTATTCCCAACTCCTTGTTCTTTGTTGATTTCTCTTTCTCTCTTGCACCTTCCTAGTTGTCTAATGCTTGTGTGTCTCCCTCTCCAGCCTTATTAAGGTAAAATTGACAAAATGCTTATATTTCATGAATACAAGAGAGGGGGAGAAGGGAGTGCCAAGTACTAAAATGTATTATGTGCATGTATCAAGTCTCCATGATGAATATAATCATTAGGTACTACAAACATGTACTAGTAAAATTTTAACAGGGGTACAACCTTAATAACATGGCATACATGTACCTTGTGTAATGACATACTAATTAACAGTTTATTTCATCACACAATTACCTTTCATATGTGTGTGGTTAGAATACTTGAAGTCATTCTCTTAGCATATTTCAAGAATATCATACAAGAGTAATTTTAATGTCCATGCTTCATAATAGCACTCTAAAACTAATTAATAGAACTGAAAGTCTGTGCCCTTTGGCCATGTCTCTGTGTTCCACCCACCCTTGGTTTAATAATCTTTCTAACACAGTTTCTATGAGTTTAACTTTCACATTCCACATTAAGGTGAGATCTTGCAGAATTTACTTTCCTGTCGATGAACTATTTCGTTTAGTGTTCTCTAGACTCATCCATTTTGTCACAAGTGACAAGATTTCTTTCTTGGTTAAGCCTGAATAGTATTCCATGTTTTGTATGTGACACATGTCCTTTATCCATTCTGTTAAAACTATTTAAGTTAATTCTGTCTTATGTATCGTGAATACTGCTCTAATAAACATGGAGGTATGGACAATCTTCTTGAAGTAATGATTTTAATTCTATTGGATACATACCTAGAATGAGGATGGTTGGATCACTTGGCAATTCATTTCTTAATTTCTGTAGAGAACCTCCATACAACTGTACCAATTTACATTCTTAGCCACAACACATACAGGATTGTTTTTCTGTGTGCTTAGCAACAGTTATCTTTCATCTTTTTAGTTTTAGCCATTCACACAAGTGTGAGATGGCATTTCACTGTGGTTTTATTTGCATTTTCTTGATGATTAGTAATGTTGAGCATGTTTACCTTTGTGTCTGCCATTTTTATGTTTTCTTTGGAACAAGTGGAACGGAGTAGAATGTCTGTTTCATCTATCTCTGTGTTTTGCCTGTTGTTTAGTCATATTTTCTTCTGTTGACCTGGATGAGCTCCTTATGCATTTTTATGTTAAAACCTTATCAGATACAATGTGCTTTGTCCATATTCTCTTTCATTGCATAGGCTGTGTATTAGTCAGGGTTCACTAGAGAAAATGGATATAACACGAGATATACAAATGTATAATAAAATACAACATTTTATGCTGGGGATTTAGCTCAGTGGCATAAGTGCCTGCCTGGCAAGCACAAGGTTATGAGTTCAATCCCTGGTACCAAAAGAAAAATTACAAAGTTACAAAATAGGCTTATGATGGTTAGCCAAGAGTTGGATGAAGAAGCGTGCAGAGGGTGTCTGCACACTGGAGGCTGAAGGACTCAATCCAAGGTCTGGAGCTCACCCTAGTGTCCTGTAAGAGTCCACACCAGTAGCTGGTGGGTTTTGTCTGCAACAAAATTACTCTTGTATGATATTCTTGAAGGGTGTACACTGGAAGGCTGAAGAGTCTATGCTGGAAAGCTGAAGAGTCTACACTGGAAGCCAGGAGACAGCATCTAAGCCAAAGGTGAAGACTGGAGCTCCTCCAAAGAGTAGAACTCATTCTTCCTTCTTCCTTCCTGTTTATACGGTTCAGGTGATGAGCCACCCTAGGGTGGGTCTTCTACACCTAGGGTGTAGAACTGCTGAGACCATTTAGTTAAGCTTCTAATGTGTGAAGCTGACACAGTCAGTCAACCACTTCAGGCTGCCTTTTAATTCTATTGTTTCCTGTGCTGTGCAAAAGCTTTAGTCTGAGTAGTCCTCCTTTTCTTCTTTAACTTTTGTTGCCTTTGCTGTAGGGTATCCCATCCAAACAAAAGCATCATTTCTAAGAATATATCTTGAAAATTATCCCCATTTTCTTCCAATAGTTTTATGGGTTAAGAATGTATGTGTAAGTCTTTAATCCATTCTGATGTGACTTTTGTGTTTAACATAAGATTCCAGTTATTTCCCTTCTTTTTACTTTCATGGACATCCAATATTCTTATCACCATTTTAAAAGCAGTACTTTTCCCCACCAGGTATTCTTGACATCTTTGTTGCAGGTCATTTGTAGCAGAGGGAAGTTTATTTCTTGGCTTTATATTCTATTCCACTAGTCTATGTTTATTTTATGTTATTATACAGTTTTTCAATTACCATAACTTCTCAGATATAATCTGAAGTCAGGAAGTATGATGGGTCTATTTTTGTGCTTTGGGTTTTGAAATTGTATTCATGCTTAATGGAAGGTGGAAGCAGTCTTGGAACATCTGGAGACTGGAGTTATGACCCACCACAGCCATTCTTCCCTCTGAGTCTCTTACCACACATCCGCTTTTATTTTTCTAACTGTTAAAGACCATGAATTGGAAAGAGACAGACAGGCACAAAAATATTTGAGCCATTTGGGCTCTGCTTCCTTGGATTGAGACATACATATGCACATACAAACTCGGAAGTAACATGAGGTAGCAGACATTTCACAAGTTTTATCTGAAAAGAATTCACTGATAATTTACCTGCAAGAGCCAAATCATGTTTTGGTTATTTTATAAATCAAATGAAAGCAGTGGTGGCTTCTCCTCAGTAAGCAGAACAGCTTCAACTCCCAGCTGAACATATTGCACACAAAACAGTATTTTCTATGCCACTTCCATGGAGCATGAGCATCTTGCTGTCTTTAATTAAGAAGTTAACTGGACCATGACATATTGCCCAAGTAAATAAAAGTGATTTGTACTGAGTCAGAGAGGTGCATCAGGCATCTTTGCATTTATTTGCTTACACATAAATTATGGACATTATTAAAAATTGGAAAGGTCATCTATAAGCCCATCTGTACTGCTAAGCCAATTGCTATTCCCCAAATGTATTTATTTGTTTACATGTTGTAATTTATTGTGGGCAATTGTTTGAACTAGCTGCTTACTTAAAAAAAATACAAGCTTTGGGTAGATCAACATTTAATATTACAGTCATTGGTTTTTTGCCTGGAAAATGGTCCCAGTTATTCATAGGCTTTTGAGAACTGTAGAATATAAGTAGACTAATAGGTTTTGTTCTTTAATTTAGGGAAAATTGACTGTGCATGCATGTGTGTGTGTGTGTGTGTGTGTGTGTTTTGGTAGTGGGGACATGCTTAATGGCAAGTGATAGCAGCCTTAGAACTGCCATTAGGGCTGTCACACTGGGCTACAGTCCCAGGCCTTTTCTATTTGTTTATTTTTAGATAGGGTCTCACTAAGTGATCAAATGGCCAAGCTGGGTTCAAGCTTGTGACCCTTATGCTCATCCTCCCAGAATGCTGGGATTTCAGGTGTGCATCATCCTTTATTTTTTTAATTTTTAAAAAATAAAGTTCATGCTGAAAATGTAAGAGTTACTGAAAGCTTTTTATTTTATTCACTGGAACAAAGTACTCAACACCCAAAACTTAAAGGAGAAAGTGTTTGTTTTCACACACAGTTTCACTTCATGGTTGGCTAGTTTCAAGGCAGAAAGAGGATGGCAGAGGGAGATGGTGGAGGAAAAGGTGTTAAAACTATGGCATCTAGGAAACAAAGAGAAGAAAAGAACCAGGGATGAGAATATACCCTTCTTCCAAGTCTTGCCCCCAGTGAGCTGCACTTTCCCACCAAGATGTACATCTAAATACAAGACTTTGGGGTATCTTTTAGATCTAAAGCCTAACATTCTATTCCTGATCCCTAAAAGAGTCATGTTTGTCTGAATATGCAAAATGGATTTAACCCATTTCTAAAAGTTACCACATTCCAGCACTGCACTAAAGTTTAAATCCAAAGTCTCCTCTGAGACCCAAAGCAAACTCTCAGCTGTAAACCCCTGTAAAAATCAAAGAGAAAGTTAAAACACTTTCAAAAGACAATTCTTTAGTATAAACATTTCCATTCCAAAAGGGAAAAATAGAGGGGAATAGGAAGGAGTTGATCTGAAGCAAGACCATAACCCACCATGGCAAGCATTAAATCCTGTAGATCCATGTCTGGCATCCAGGGCATGTTGTGATGAGATATAAGCTCCAAAGGATTTAGCAACACCACTTGCATGGCCTTATTGGCTACAGACAACATGGTTTTAACTTAGATTGGCTCTGCCCACTGCCTATGGCCTTCTACAGCAGATGTTCTACATTCTGACCTCTCTAATTTCCTAGGAATTTCCTGGCATGTGTGCTTGCTGTACTGCTGCTTTGGCTTTACTCCCACAGCCTCATGTCTCACCCTCTCAGGGGCACATTGCGTGGCCTTTCAGGTCTTCTTTTGAAATCCAGGTGGAAGCCTTCCTGATCCCACAACTCTTATATTCTGCTTATTTGAAAAACCAGCACAGTGTTGATGACATCTAGGTCTGCTTTCAGCTTGAGCAGTAGTTGCATCCCCTTGGAACATTCCTACAATGGCTACTGAGTGCCCAGATGGCTGAGCACAGTGGAATGAATCTCAGGAAATCAGTCACCTAGGAGGCCCTTCTGAAGCCAAAGAAAGTTTAATGGTTTTTCACTGTTAAACCTATTATGGGTGAGGTCTTGCTGACTTCTGAGATGCCTTAAGCCATTTTTCCTATATTACTGATGCAAAGTACTTGGTTTATTTTTAATGCTATTTTTTTTCAGCAACCATGTTCTTTGCTTCAACTTTGCAGGCAGTTCCTTTCTAGAGAAACTACAAACTTTTCAAATCATTCAGCTGCACTGTTTGCTCCTGATTCTCACTGTAGATCTCACTCAATGTAGCCATCAGTGCTCACACCACAGTCCGAACACTGAGTTGCCTTCAAATTTCCTTTGCCAAATTAGTTAGCTGGCATTATTGACTGCTTTTAATCTCAGTCTCTTACAAAGTCTCAAAGACAAAGTCCGGGCAAAATAAAGACAAATTTGCTGTCACAGTGTGAAATGCATGAATCTAATACAATTGCCAGTGGCATCCTGTTACCAACTGAAACTTCCTGAGTTTTACCATTATTCTGTATTATTATCAGAATTCTGGTCATCTGAGCTCTGGTCAGTGTTTCACATCAAGCCCTGCACATAGCATTCTAGGCTTCTCTAAATCACATTTCCAAACTGTTCTAAACACTTCCCAAAAATGAGTTCCAAAGGCTTCTAAACCATAAATGAAGACAGCCACATAAATGAACCCATTCCATGTATCAACTTTCTGTTTTAGTCACTGTCCCATTGCTGGACCAAAATATTCAACACACAAAACTCAGAGGAGGAGAAGTTTACATTGATTCCTGGTTTTAGTCTAGTGTCAGCTGGCAATAAACCAGAAAAAGGATAGCAGAGGGGCATCGCAGAAGAAAAAAACGCAACACATATAGCAGCCAGGAAACAGAGAAAGGAGGAGCCAGAGAAAAGAATACGCTTTTCTAGGTCACACTCCAACCAAGCCCCACCTCCTCACAGCAGGTTCAGCTACTAGGCCCATCGATGGATGAATCCACAGATCTTTAGAGTGATTTCATGGTCCAACCACATTCTAAACACATGAAACTCATGGGGGCCAGTTCAGTTTTAAACCATAACTTGGTCAGGGTTCTGATACAACTGTATCAACCAGTGTTAGAGTAGAAAAATAGGTCCAAACATCAAGTAAATACCAGATTGTCTTACTGCATAATTTGAGCGTCACTGAGCAGATAGGCTGCCTCGAGTTCTTGTTGCCTCACCTGGGGCATAAACATTCACCATTAGAACCTTATTTCCTTAAAAACTAGCTCTCTCAGGGTTTTTTTTCCCTTACCATACTCTTACCCAAACATACCTCCCTCTCACACACTTCCATTCCCACAAAGAATTAGAAATTGTGTATAAGAAGTACATAGTCACCTTGCAGTAACAAAAGATATGAAAGTTAACATCAGGAAAACAATGAATCAGAATAGAAGGAAGAGATAAAAGCAAGTAATAGGACATAAGAGAAAGGCCAAACCATCCCATGTGCTAATTCTAGGTTTTGGTTTTGAATTTTCAAAAAGGAAAGGCATAGTATATTGGATGGAATCTTAGGCCTTTTCCCTCTAGGAATTCAATTAAAATAGTATGGCCTGTTGTACAGGTACACATCCGTAATCCCAACTACTTGAGAGACCAAGGTAGAAGGATCACAAATTTTAGGGAACATAAGCAAGGGGGTGTAACTCAGTTTTGAGTTTGAGAAAGACACTGCATTCAACTCCTGATATAATACTAGTACTGATACTATTGCTATTACTACCACTAATGATGATGATAGTTACAAAAAATCCTGGGCAAAGGGTGGATGTAAGGGTGGCAGTTTCAAGTTCTAGATAGGAAACTAGGTTAGACATTAGGGAATCTGGGGGTTTTTTTGTTGTTGTTTTGTTTTGTTTTTACATTGTGGCACTGATTCACCATGAGTGCTTCAGCAACTTATTTTTATTATCTATTGTAGATGATCAGAGCTTTTCTAAACTTGTGTATCTTTTGTGATACTACAGATTAAATCAAAAGACTTCACACTGAGTCACATCTCCTGCAGTTATAATTTCTCTTTTTTAAAAATTTGAGAGTTTTGGTAAGTTGCTAAGTTACCCAGACTGAGCTCAAACTGGCAATCCTCATGTCTCAGCATCTCAAGGAGCTGGAATGACAGACTTGTTCCACTCTATGCACTGCACAGTCTCCTTTAAGGAAATTCTAGTTGGAATCTCCAAAGTCAAAGCAGATGGAAGGTGAGCTGCTGTGGTTGGGTGGAGGATGGGGTCCTGCCATCTGCTGGGCCACCTGCTGAGTCTCCCTGTCATGAACAACAGGGGTGCTGAGCCCTAGGCTAGATTCCATGGGGCCCAGTTTGATCATTTCATCCAGTCCTCTGTGCAAGTGATAATTCAACATGAACAACTTGCCTGGCTAACCCTTCTAAATAGAGTACTTTCCCAAGAGTTTTATTTTCTTGTATCACAATCTGTATGTGTATTTAATGTATTAAGTGTAGGTTATACAATTACCTATTTATATCCTTACCTGTTTCTCTGTAATCTCCATCTCTCTCCAGTGGGGAGAAAGGCACTAGTAAGTGGTATGTGTTTGTTCTACTTTCAAGCCTTTTTGCTATATTCCTGTAACTCGTAATGGCATGTTATATACCTTAAATATATATAAAACATTTCTAAGAAAAAGAGCAGGCTCTGGAACACCATCTTTGCAAATTCCAATCCTGACTTTGCCATTTACTAGCTGTGTGATTTCAAGCATGTTACCTAACCTCTCCTTTTCCTCACCTGTAAAATGTGAGCAATTATACTACTACCTCTTAAGACTGTTAAAAGATTGTAGAAGGTAATTTGTTTAAAATTTGTGGATTAGCCCCTTGAACATACATCAACATGTAAAATGTGAACATATAAATCATTATTATTAGCATTTATTAATATCATCACTGTCTTTGGGGCTGTCTCCTTGCTTCCTAGACTATGTAGTTTTCATGTGGCATGAAAGCAAATTTTGTTTGCATAACTTTTTGAATGATCTTTTTGGCTCAAAGATTCTTTAAGAACCTCTCAGGTAGAGACAGAGACAAATGTCTCATTAATAAAAACCTATACAATGATTAATTATCTTCATCATCTGCAGGATAAGTATTCAATTATGTAGAAGATGGTATGAACAGTAACATAGCCTGAGGCCATAGGAAAATGAGAACAGACCTGAAGGAAGAGGCAAAAGTAGACTAAAGGTCTATCTTTTCTTACTCTGCAGCTTTGTCTTGATTCATACCATCTTTAGTCTAATGAAAGCTCTAAGGCAGAGCTGTGTTACAGGCAAGACAGCTGAGCAGAAACCTTAACACTTCATTCCCTCTGTCCTTGGAGTTCACCAGCCTCATCTTATGACTAGTCAGCATCAGCTGTTCCTTCTGATTACAGGAATACCTTAGCCACTGGTAGTGACTTCTTGGTGCTGCAACTTTTTGTTTTATATTTCAGAGATAGTATATGTCATGGTTTATGGCAGTGGCCCCCAAGCCTCATGCAATTATGTGTTTGTGATTGGTTCATTGTCTAGTGCTCATATTGATGGTGTGAGTGTTACACCCGCCTAGGGGTGGAGCCAGGATATGATGTAATGATGGGGAGAAGATGTGTCTCTCTCTCTTGCCAAATTGTTCCTTGCTGTTTGCAGCTGCCATGCCACCCTGCCTTGGAGCCAACTGAGTAGGGAATGAAACCTCCAAGAACTGTAAGAAATAAACATTTCCTTCCTTTATTTTGGGGGTTGGGTATTTTGTCCTCGCAAACAGTAAAAAGTAACTAAGACAGAATTTGATACCAGAGCAGTGGAGTCGTTGCTGTGACTATACCTGACCATGTGGTTCAAGAGCCTTTGGAAATGGCTTGTGGGAAGAGTTTGGAAAGGTTCAGAGATGTCACCTGCATGTGTAGAGCTGGAGCAGCTTAGGCTGTTCTGTACAGGGGATTTGGGTCAGAGCTCAGGAGACCAGTAGGTGGATAAAAAACCTGCCGGTAAAGACCAGGCTTGGGAGGTTTCTGCTGGGAAGAAGGACTGCATTGGTTTTTGGACTCCCCATGATGTGTGTTATAGCTTGGCAGAAAGTTTGTCTGCATTTTGCTCTTGTCCAGAGACTTTGCCTGAGACTGAGATTAAGGGCGGAGGACTGACTAATCTGCCAAAGGAAATTTCAAGGCAGTTGAATATAGAGTCAGTGGCTTGGCTGTTGTTGGGGGCTTTTAGCCAGATTTATGTTGTGAATCATGAGCAAAAAGCCCAGCAGGATAATTTAAAACACTGTGAGTTTGGCCAGAAGGAAAACTCCAGTAAAACTGTGGAATAAAACTGAGACTTTGATTGCTGAGAAGTAACAGAGAAATAAGAAAGATGGCCAGGGGGCATCCCGGGAAGCAGTGGTCTCCATCCTTTGGAGCCTCAAAACTTCAAAAGTGAAAGAATTTTCTCAGAGGAGAAAGCTGCAGAGCACCATGCTCCAGAATGGCAACGGAGGCCACATGAGGTTCCAAAATGGCGGCAGCCACACAGGGTTCCAAAATTGCTGCATCCATATGAGGTTCCAAAATGGTGACAGCCACACCATGTTCCAGAATGTTCACAACATGGAGAAGATTTTCCTCACAGTCAGGTTCATAGCACCCAGCGATCCAGGCACTCAAACCCTACAGCCAAGAGAGAAAAAGCCTGGCTACTGCTTCAGCTGGCAGCAAACCTTGGCAGCATCCACTTGGCCCTGATTTTAGGTGCAAGGAAAATGCACAAATTCTGAGGGTTAGATGGCTTCCACCTTGTTTGCAAAAAGGCCTGTGAGGCCAAGCAGTGTGCCCCTGATAAGGCAACATGTAAAGATAAAGGGTGAAGCCAAAGGTACAGTGGAGACCCCAGAAGTTTGGAAAAGCCAGTAACATGGATCATCCAAGGAAAGCTGCAAAAATGGAGCAGAGGGGGCTTAAGAGAGAAGCTGCAATGGATGAAAAAGATGTGGTATTTTTATACCATGGAATATTACTTGGCTATAAAAAGGATGATCTTGAGGCCTTCATAGGCAAATGGAGACAACTTGAGACTATCCTCATTGGTCAAATAAATAAGAAACAAATTTATAAATATCACATTGTGTCTCTAGTGTAAAAAGTAATAAGAACTATAAGAGTAACAAAACCCCAAATGTGTAATTGATGTTGTAAAAAAGAGAGGAAAAGAAAGTGCTCTAAGGGATATAACTGCATGTATGTTTGAGTGTGTAAAATAGATGACTATATTGCTAAATCTTTGTTGGATCATTGAGCAGAACTGTTTGTAATCTCACTGTTTGGATGTCTACTATGTATCCTTTAATTTTGCAATGTGAACAACTATATCCAAGATGACAATATATAATTTATCAACTAGCGATTTCTTAGTGTTTTTTTTTTCCCCTTGTTTTTCTTTTTTTCCTTTGGAATTCTGTATTGTTGCTACCCTTTTTTTTGTTTTGTTTCTTTTTTCTCTTTAAATAAAATTAAAAAAAAAAAAGCTGGAGGAGCTGATATCCATGGAAGTGCCCTGGGGTAGAATCACACCAGCCATTTGGAGCTTACAACCAGATTGCTTCAAGTGCTGAGCATGGAACTCTAGGACTTAATGTTCACCCTACTAGATGTTGGACTTGCTTTGTTCCCAATGCTTTGTATTTCCCTGTTTGTAACTTTTGGAATGGTAGTGCTAATCTTTTGTTTTTGCGTTTTGGAAATGTTTAACTTTGTTTCATTTGTACAGGGGGTTACAGTTAAGAGTTTGCCATAGATCTTGAGGAGACTTGGGACTTGGACTTTTTAGCAATGCTGAAACTTGTTAGGGCTGTGGCAACTGTTGAGTATGGACTAAATGTCTTTTGTATAAAGGATGTGAGTCTTTGGGGGCCAGGAATGGAATGTGATGGTTTATGTCAGTGGCCCCCAAGCCTCATGCAATTAAGTGTTTGCGATTGGTTCATTGTCTAGTGCTCGGATTGGTGGTGTGAGTGTTACACCGGCCTAGGGGTGGAGCCAGAATGATGTAATGGTGGGAAGAAGATGTGTCTCTCTCTCTTTCGGGTTTGTGCCTTGCTGTTTGCAGTGGTCATGAAGGGCTGCTCTGCCTTGCCACCTTGCCTTGGAGCCAACTGAGTATGGACTGAAACCTCCAAGAACTGTAAGAAATAAACTTTTCCTTCCTTCATTTTGGGTGTCAGGTATTTTGTCCCAGCAACAAGTTAAAAGTAACTAAGACGGTATATAAGAGAAGAAAATGCATGCTCGAATTCCCCATGGTCTGTTTTGTGTTCCTATAATAGTAAGAAAAGTTCTATTAGTTTGGAAGCGTCTCACAATCACTGGTTCTTGTTGAGAATTTGGGGAGGATAATGGAAAAAAAATAAAACCATCCTTAAGGAAGGTGTATGGTTTAGTATATTCTTTGTTTTGTTCTTTTTAAGAGAGAAAACAAGAAAAATTATGACTAAAAATAGATTAGTATATTCTTGAATGCTTTGTTGTTGGCTGAGCATGGTGGTGCTTGCCTATAATCCCAGCAATCGGGAGGCTGAGGCAGGAGGATCATTATGAGTTTGAGACCAGCCTAGGCTACAAAGTGAGTTCAGCCTGAGCCACAAAGTGAGTTTGAGGAAGACCCTGTCTCAAAAAGGATAAAAAACAAAGCAAAACTCTGTTCTTCACTTTTAAATCATTAGAAAAAAAATTGTACTTTAAAAATATTGTTTTTCTGGAACACTTCAATCAAAACAGACGCATCTCCTGTCAGCTGCCGTTGCTCTCTGTACTTTATAATTGCCGAGTATGTAGCACTGTTAGTCTTAATTTTGAAAAACTTGTTCATTGTCAAAATGGAAATTTTTTTAGGAGAGGTACTGTCAGGGGCTGAAAACACACTTCTTTGGCATATGAAATTATAAGCAAATACTTACTGTTACTGTTACTGTGATTTTGTGACCTCTATCGGCTGTTAAATGTAGCATTTCAGTGCAACACTTTTTAAGTTATTACCAGTGTTGTTTTAAGTGGCAGTTGCCTAAATTATGAATGTGGGACTTTCCATTTCCATGAATGATTCTGTTTTTATCAGCAGTGATTCTGCCTCTAGGAAAATACCAAATGGTCTGCAAAGTAAATGAGGCTTTTAAGACTAATAAATATTTTGTGCATGGACTTGTTGCCTGGTAAGGACATGTAGATTGTGACCGAAGAAAATCCCCACATTAAAAGAATGAGACAAACAGAATGCCATTGTTTTTCCTTACCTGGTGCAGAGAAGCGAAGTTTTGTACTTATTAAGTCACAGATTCCTTTCGTAATGTCAGAGTCATGGAAACAAAGCCTTCTCTTGATAGTAAAAGACAGGTTCAGATGGTAGGATGATTGAAGTGTTCCAGTATCAAGCTTGCTAGATTGATTTTAGGTTTCTTTTAAAGCTCAGATGGTTCTGTTAAAAAATCTGAGGGCAGTGTTTATTCAGTGATGAATTATTCTTAGGTAGTAGCTCATTAAGGGATGAGAAAAAGAGTTGTGTTAAATTACAAATCCACATTTTTCCCTTGTTTCTGTTAAGAAACCAAAGTTTTTGATCTGTTTCTCAGCATTCTCAGTAATTTTCTTTTACTTCTCTTATCACACGAATGTTTTCAAACATAGAATTCACCTCTATACTTTCTGTTGTTAAAGCAAAGCATTTACTGAATCACAAAGTATTCTTTTCTTCCTCATCTTAGCAAAACTCATGTAATGCAGTGCTATGTTTTTAATATGTCCCATCTAGAATTCATGTGTTAAAACTTAATTGCATATATGATACCATTAAGAAGTGGGTCCTTGATGAGATTACTAGGCTGAAAACTCCTGTCTCCTGAATAGGATTAAGACCTGCAGGAAATATTCTTTACACAAAATTTGGTCTCATTTATCTATGCCATCTTTTTTACCATGTGAAAGCACAGCAACCAATCACTGTTTTGGAAATAGATGGCAGCCCTCGCCAGATAACTGAATCTGCTGGAAGCTTTCTCTTGGACTTCTCAGCTGCCCAAAATACGATAAATTTGTGTACATTTGTGTTATAAATTACTTGTTCCATAGAATTTTGTTATGGAGCATTTAGTAGATTAAGACATAACTGTGTAAGAAGTTGAGTGAAAACAGAATTTGGTGACATTTTGACAGGTGTTCTAAATGTGCAAAATGGCCAATCCCAACAAGATGGTGGACGGGGGGAGGATTGCCTTCTCTCAGTGAGTAAAGACACTGGGACCTCTCTTTAGTCAGGGCACTCACCACCACCACCAGGTCACAGGATTCACATGTATGGACCCAACCAGCAACACTAATGTGGTGAAGATGCATGTTTTGGTTTTTAAAGTTAACTCAGCTAAAAAATCTATTTTATAAATTACCCTTGTGGGGGGGACCCTTTAGATTAGGCACAAAGCATAATATTAATGGATTTATGCACTGTCTTGTTCAGTAGATAAGGTCTAGGAGAATCACAAAGTTCAAGTTAGGCTAAATAAAGGAAAAAAGGACTCCAGAAGTCTGGATACCCAAACTATTCTGTTCTTAAGATAACTAAAAAATTGCTATAAGAACATGAGGTATGGTAAAATTTTAAAGTATTCTTAAGTGCCTACAGGGATTTGTTGTTCTATTTAAATATTAAATATCTATGACTTTAATATGCATTAAAATATTTGCTGTTAGGGAGATTAAATAATCTAATAGGTGTGAAAGTACCTTGCAGAGGGCTCAGCCTGAGAGTAATTGCTTATAAATGTTTGCTAAATTTAAATCTAAATAATGCATGATTAGATCCTCAAGTTGTAATAGCTAATGGGCACAGTGCTAATGTAAAATTATCTCATTCATTTCTTGTAGGGACCCTGTGAAGGATCTATCATTTTGATCTTCCATGTAGAGATGCACAAAGACTTAGGTTTAGAGAGAACATACATCTAATATTCCAAGGTAGCTTGAATCTGATACTCTCTTAATTGGGAATGCTGTACCATCTTGAATGTTAAATGGTAGCTACTAGTTGATCTGTACTACTTGCCTGACTCAATTTATCTCTATATCTGAGAAACATGCAGAACCCTAGTTGCATAAAGAAGAGAATATTGTACTTCCTGTCTCTATCAATTGTTGCTTCTCTGGCCATTTATTCCACTCCCTGGGATAACTTCTGGTATAGCTTTTTTTTTTTCTATTCAAATTACATATTTCCTATTGTGTAGCATCACCACTGCACCATTGCCTTTTTCCGTTTATGCTGGGTGTTTGTTGTTGTTGTTGGGACTGTATTACAGTATCTACTTGGAAATAACCAAAGACTTGTGAAAATTATATCACTAACTGAAAAAAATGACTTATTTCATAGATCTTAAATCCTATAGATATCTTTCCATCCATAAGTTGAGAATACTTATTTTATAAATTTTGGAGTGTTCTACTAGCTTTTCATTCTGAATCCATCAACATGAAACAAATATTAAATGATAAAACACAGAAATTTAAAACTTCTAAAGACCTGAACTTTTCTTAACTCTGGTTCCTTATTTCAGCTACAGAACAGTACTGAACCCAGAAAATACAAGTGACCATCTTTCCAATTCTTCCACTTCCCAAAATACCTAGTGCCTCACTGGATGCACAGGAGAGATGCAAATTCATTTTGTATAATGGATACCTTAGCACTTAATTACCTTTGGGAGCCCATTTGGAGAAAGGATTGATTTCTTCATTCTAAATTCAGTATATTTTGTGAAGTGTTCTCATAGCAAGAAGTACAAGAAGCTCACTAATTCTTTTTCTTTGGCATGTTCATGCATTTCATATCAACTCAAAGTGACATACTCACAATATGACAAAGAGCACACTCACATATATAGGAAACATTCTCATGGATATAGTTTTCTTCCCCTTTAGGATGAAAACTTTCCTTTGAAGTCATTTAGATATTATGGTGATATTTACATCAGGTAGTGTACTATCATTAATATGTGTCTTTCTTTGGTCCAGTCTTCATTATTGGCAGCCTTCAAAATAGCTGTAACATTTAAGATCTAAAATATCTACACAAACTTATGTGTTCAGAGGTGTGGCTTTCATAACGTGATTCAATCATGAGGACACTGTACTCATCAGTGGATTTATCCATCGATGAGTTCATTGCCAAATATACTATTAGAAGGTGGGGCTTGAGTGGAGGAGGTGGGCAACTGGGTGCCTTTGAGGAATGTATTCTTGTCCCCAACCATTCCTGTCTGTCTAGCTTTTCCATGCTGTGTCTGCTTCCTGGGTGCCATGGGTTGAACAGCTTGTCTGCCAGTGTGTTATTTATTGCTTGTGACTGACCCCTCTGAAACCATGAGCCAACTTAAACCCTTTTTCCTTTACATTGTATATTATAGGTTCTATACCCCAGCATCTAAGAAGTGACTAATAGAATAGCTAGAAGTTTTCTTGATCATTTGTTTGAATTAGAATCAAATGCAGAGTATGTTTAGACACCATCTGTATACACATTGTTCTTTTTTTTTTTTAAGATATAGATGATGCCCTGATGGACTTGTCTACTCCTCCTTTGCTCTAGGAGCCATCAGACATGGACCCCTGCAGGGCCACCAGCATTATACCAAAGTAGAAGTGGGATCTCCCCATATGTTAAGAGTCTTAGGTGCATACTGCTTGCTCTAGCTCAGCTCCTGCTTCTTTTCCTAACTCATTCTCACAATTCCTCACTTTCAAATCAGGCTTTTGTTTGTGACCCTGCTATGTTCTGGCTCACATACTCTATCACGTTTCATCAATTTTGACATGTGGCTTCTAGATTGTGCTGTGAATTCTCCCTGTTTAACTCTATAAACATTTGCCTTGCCAAAACATTTCCTGTAGTCCCTTTGTGGAAATACTTTCTCCAGATATGTCCATTCCTGGGAGAAGGCTGGCGTTACGACCTGTGAAGTCAGTGTGTCTTCGTAGCAAAGAACATGGGTCTTAGAGTTAAAAACTGTGTTTGAAGCTTGGCTTTGCCTTTCACCAGCTTTATAAATTGAGCCATGTTTCTGGATGTGTTAGTACTTAGCTCTTTAGTTTCTCTATAAATGGGTAACTCATAGGATCACAGAGGTTTGTTTGTTTTTTTTTAATGAAGCAAAAAATAAAAATAAAAACAAATATGGTGCCTGCCACTTAACTCACTGTAAATGGCCAGTATTGTTATTAAATCCTTCATAGTAGAAGAAAAACTTGAGTCTTAACTGATGTTTTTGATGCTTCTATGTCAGTGGAAATGTGAATAATGCTTTATATGTTCTTCTCTATTTACTAATTCCAGTTATACTGGTCAGGTAACTGATTTTGAATCCTACCAAAACTGTGCCTTCTGAGCTGAAGAAAATGGAAAGAGAAATCTCTCATTTCCAGAAGCCAAAAGCCATTTTCTGAGGTGTCTATTTAACCCATACCTGCAAATGCAGGTCTCTCCAGAGACCTGTTGAAAATATTGCACACCAGTATTAGCCTTAAACAATGTTACTGGGGCCTGATGCCTCTTGGATCACAAGCTATATCCACAAGGAAAATAGAAACAAAGCAAAGGTAGGTAGCCCCACTTGGCACAGTTGATTGACTTTAATAGGTCCTGATTATGCTGCTCATATTCCATGAAATTAAAAAGCTTACAAATTTTATGAGCCATTACCCTTCCATTTAAGGGAGCTTATGACATGTTAGCAACATTTAATGAAATTCTTTTAAAAATGCCATCAGCAAACTCCATGAGATTCCATGTTGAAATTCAAATTGAGAAACGGCTTGTGGAAGTTTTTGCTCTTACCTGCCTATCTTTATAAAGTCAGGGACTCACTTCAAGACCTAAATAAGGTTCTTGTCAGTAAAATGATGATTTGGATGCATCATTAAGTATTTCTGCTTTGACCACTAGCATATTCTCCAGTTGAAGAAAGATCATAAGGCATTCCATATTAATTGGAATATTCTATATTCCAATGTGCTCACATTGACAATGGATGCTCAGAATGGCCTACATTTTATTCCAGAATGCTACTGCCTGTCCTATCTGCAGTTAGTTCTTGCAGTGTAAGTTGGATGCTAAGTCTTTGTGTAAGAAGACAAAGCATAAAAATACATGATTAAGTCCTAGCTTAGGTGGCACTTATTTATACAATAAAAATTAATGAAATAAAAATATATTAACTTGAAGGAGAGTTATACTATAGGGTGTGTAGTGAGATATAAGTTATTTAGAGATAATACTTCATTTAATAGTCTTTAAATTTTAACTTTTATGATGGGGATATTTAATGGTAATAACCATTACCAATGCTTTCACAAGCTTGTTGATATTTGCCACTGCTTTTTGAGCTCCTGTGTGTCAAGAGTGTTATTAATTGCTTTATGTTTCATATAAGCATTCTTGAAAAGTCCTGTAAGGAGGCTCATATTATCTTTGTTTAGTCATTAAGTAAAATGAAGGTACACAATAGTTAGGGAATTATTTCTAACCAGTGTATGGAGCAGTTGGAACTTGTTTTTTTTTTTTAATTTTTTTTATTTTAAAGAGAATAAAACAAAAGAGGACAGATCTAAGCAGATCAGAACAGAACAATGTAAGCAACACAGCACTTCACAACAAGACAATTGGATATTAACAGTAGCTATCATAATGTCTCTTTCTTTGAAATAGTTGAGCTTAGCTTTACACACAATAATGTCAAATATAACAAAATAGAATAAAACCACTCAAGAGAATGAAAGTATTGCAAGGCATTCTGAACCAAATAACTGAAGATGAACAATGGCTACTATATTATCTCATTTTCCATAAAAAAATTTTTTATGCTATCATTAAAATCCAATAAGACACAACATGATAGAACCAACAGTAATAGAAAAACAAAAGCATGGTAGGACTTCAGAGCAAGATGGTATTAAACCAACAATGGCTGCCATATTGTCTTTTCTTCAGAATAACTGTTCATACCATCATATATATTAAGGTCAAACAAAACGGAATAAAACCATTCCAACAAATGAATGAAAACATAAGACTTCAAGGCAATATAAGGGTGAACCATGATCACCATAAATCTTCTGTACTCTTACCATTTCTTACACTAGGGAGACTATACAGTATTTATACATGTGAGTTTGATTCATTTCACTTATGAGTATGGATTCAAGTTGAATCCATTTCTTTATAAATATTTCAACATGATCATTCTTTATAGCTGAGTAGTACTCCAGTGTATAAAAGTACCACAATTTTTTTTATCCATTCCTCAGTTGATGGGCACTTAGGTTGCTTCCAAGATCTGGCTATTACAAATTGTGCTGCTATAAACATGGGTGCACATATATCACTGTGGTAAGGTGTTTTCAGTTCTGGGAATATCCCTAAGAATGGAATAGAGCAGTTGGAACTTGTAACTGGATATAAGCTATCCCAAAGTGCATATTCTCTATCTTGGTATTGATGTACATTGAAGAATAGCTGATGCCAAGAAGGTCCCATGGACTCTGAATTCTTTGTAGGCTGGAGACTCCCTGGAGGATTCACCCAGCATTGTATGAAGCTGTCCTTCCCTATACTTGATACTTAACAAGCATTGAATAAATGTATAATTAGTATAAAACACACGGCATTATTAAAAAACACTGTTTCTTTAGAGTGTGAATAGGTGAGGGTGACCACATCTACCTTCCCCATGGAAATCAGTAAATGTTTTACTTCTGCAAATGTGGGGGGAAACCTAGTAATACTTAAAGGGACAAAATAAAAGCTTAATTCAGAAATTTGAAAAGTGTCATCATGAAGAGTTATCAGTGTTTCAAACCTTGTTCACAGTTAAGTATTGGTTTCTTTTCCCAGATTTTCCCTGTAACTGGTAGCTTTTAGCATTGTCATCATCATAGGGGTCACTGCAGCCCTCTGCCCTCATTATCATTTGAGCTGTTTGCTCTAGCTTTAAGAGTGAGCAGTGGGTGGTAATGGAGGACAGGGTCATTCCAGTAGGGTGGGACTGTTGAATGTTTAGTCTGACTTCATTGCTTATGAAGCATTTTGTTGGTTCTTGGGAGTTCTGATGCCAGAACTGCAATACATCTCCCACAAGGTCTATAGAGAAAGTAGGCAAGGGATCTGTTCCATGCTTGGACAGTGTGCTTCACTGCTAATTCTGTTCCATGCAGGAAGTCCTCTGGGTAGTACTTCATGTGTCTCCAGGACCATTACTTGATTGTTATGTATTAAAAACTGGTGGTCAACTTAATGCCAGCTGGATTACATCAGCATGGCACTGAGTGTAGATGTTTCACCTGAGGAAAGCTGCCTGCATAAGTGGAGATGTGGAGAAGGAGAAGCTAGTTGCATCGCATTAGTGCATTGAGGCATTATGGGTTCTTGTACGAGTTGCTGTTTGAGACATTGGTTCTCCTGGAGGAGCTCTGGTCTTCACATTGAGCATTGCTTCTTGGCTCTGGAGGGGAAGATGTGTGCTGCTTGGTCTTCAGGATGAACTCGTCATGCTGGTTTCCTGGCATGTACTCAACTGTGCTTGTCATTGTTGGAGCTCAGGACCTCTGTGTCGCTGAGCATGGCTGTGGTGCTTTTCAGGACAGACCTGGTCTTTGTTGTGAGTGTAACTTCTTGGCTCCAGCATAGAACCCTCAACCTATCAGTACAGCTCATTCACCCGGCTGGCATAGACTTTCTGGTTTCCACCACTGACCTTTGAGCCTTCCCAGCATGGATCTGTAAAAGAGACTGGCATGAGTCCTTCTTGTGGGCTCTAGACCTCCAGTTGGACTTGTGGGAGGCATTGTTGTGAGCACGGGGTCTTCATTTGAACTCATGTGGGACATTGCTGTGGGATTCAGGCCCTTGGCTAAATATTCTATGTCTTCACTGTTGTGGATAGATTTCCTGCATTTTCTTGGGTTAACTCTAGGTGACCATCATAAAAATAATATTATAAACTCTATGTCCTTATTCTAATTGTTCTCTGCATCAACCCTGATGACAACACTGATGAACTTGGCCCACCTCTGCATTATGACCAATGGTCGTCCATCTTTTGCCCGACAAATTGTGAGAGTTTAGGCTGTTTCAAAAGCTGTAGCCCTTTCTGCTTATACTACCCTGTGAATTTACCAGCAGTGACCTCAGTTATAGAAACGCGTGTCAGGATTTCAAGTTGAATTCATCAGAGTGTCTTAGAGGTGAGTTTTGTGGTTGGAGTGCAACAGCCACCTGCAAAATGTGTATTTCATCCTCCATTGACTTGATCTTTATATATTCATAAAATCCATAAAGGGGGTATTGTCATTTCTCTGTTAAGTCTGTGTATTTTTATCTGCTACCTTAATTCAGAATTTCCCATGAATTACATCTTCATGCCTGGGTTGAAACCTCATATTTAGCATATTGCTAAAAGTGCTTTGATGGGTTGATGTTATAGTCAAGATCAAGAATATTCCCAGCCGCCTCATGAGTACAAAGGCAGGGGTTTTAGAAGGTGGTTACAATATGGGAGTGCTATAGTTGACTTGCTGTTAGGTGGTGGGGTCTGGTTAGAGGCAGATCACCAGGAACTTGACCTGGAAGGGCATAAGTCCCTCTCTGGTTCCTCTCTTCCCTCTCTGTTTCCTGGCTGCTTTGATAAAAGGACTTCCTCTGCCTAGATTCTTCCAGCGTTCATTAGAGCCTGCAGACCATGGACTGAAAATGTGAGCCAAAATAAACCTCTCCTTTAAGTTGCAAATGTCTGGTATTTTGTCCCAGCAATAAGGAATAACTAGAATACCTGAGTTTCAAAAAAAAGATAATTGTGCTGCCTTAGCTTCTACTACCTCACCCTATCTATGAGGTTCTTGAAACTATAAGGGAAGGAAGAAAATGCTGAACTACTCATAATGCAGAAGTTAATGGAAGAAAAATAAAGACACCAGTGGCTAGAAGAGAGATGTTCCTGGTTTCATGACTTTTCTTGCTGTCTCACTGATGTGGGCCTGGAGAGTCACACTGACTTCTCTTAAAAGGGTTCACTAAGTGAGAAACAATGGGGTTTTCCTTGCAAACAAACTTCTATGGGCCTGTCCTGGGCTACATTCATAAGGACCACTGTTAGTGGTAAGTCTGTCTTGACTTTCTCAGAACTTATAGAGGAACAGCTTGGGCTCCACCAAACCAACAAGCAAACATACATACTTCTTTTGATAAACTGTTGTACAAACTTTTCTTTGGCATACATGACCTTTCCAGTTTTGTATGAAAAGTATATCTCTTATAGCTTTTATATGTTTTCCTCCATCCCACTTAATATAAACTTTTCATAACAAATGTGGCAGCAGCTGCTTGAATTGTAAAGTCTCCTTGTCTCCTTTTTGGTTTCATTTTCATTGTTTTTTTTCCCTTTGCTCTTATATTGTATTTTAAACTTAACTTGCAGCCAACAGACTTCTAAGGAACCTTGGATTAGTGTTCTTATCTTAAACCAGAAGAAATCAAAGAAAAGAGCAAGTTAAACCTATAATTGTAGTTTAAGACTTTACAATGCACAAGAAATGTTTTAAGCATATTAATTAAACAACAATATCAACTTAAATTGGAAGCTTAAAGTAAATGTATCAGTTACTGAAGATTTGTAGCACATTCTAACGAGGTGGTTTGATGCTTTTCCTCCCATTTCCTGTCCGCTGTGGTATAAATCACTCTCAATCACTTTTGCTTCAGGCTGATTAGACTGTGTCCCCTGCAGGAATTTTTAGGCCCTGCTTAGCAGCCAGATGGTTTGTATAAGCCTGAACTTGGACCCCATACTTTACATACCATTTGTGGGTGCCTTCATAACCCTTAGGAGATCACCCTGAGTCCGCATTGGCCCCACACTTGCCCAGAGCGTACAGTCCACACTCAGAGACCTGCAGCCCCATACACGTCACTCAGCTCTTTCACATACTGTCATACACCTCCCCTGTCCCACTTCCCTTTCCCAACTGGGCAGGCCACTCCTGTCCCTCTTGCAAGCTTCTCTCCCTTGTGGGCCACTTGTGCCTTTCTATTCTGGGGTTGTAGCTTTTGTCTGACTTACTCTGAGTTGGGTTACTGGTGCAGTCTGGAAGGTGATCGAACTTCCCTTCCACCCCATGAGACAGGTCCCAACTTGAGCCTTAAAACCTTACCATGGCCTTGTAGTGCACTATTCCAGAATCATCGTAAATCCCCCTCAGGTTTCTTTGCTCTGACAGGGGAGGATACAGGCTGTAGGAGGGCCAATCCTCTCTGAGCTTAAATCTCACTCAGTGGCACCAGGGATCTCTGGTTTCCTACAACTCGGCACCCAGGTCTGCAGGCAAATGTGACAGCAAGCCTGTTGATTCTAGTCCTTTCATGATTGTCAGGAAATACTGCAGAATTCAGGAGTCCTGGAAAGACCATGGCAAAACTGGAGGATTTCGTTTTAGGTGTATACCTGAAACAGCAGACTCGTGTTCAAAGGAGTGAGCCCCAAGCAGAGGAAGGGCTCTAGTTCTGTACATGTTGCCAAGGGAGCTGGTCTTCAATGCAAAACCTGCAGGTGGGGAAGCAAGTTTACAGAAGCAGACAGTTTTGCAATTTAGTATATCTTGGTGACCTTGCTCAGCTAAGATGAGAACAGGAAGTTATGGATCTATATTGATGGGGACAAGTTTCTAACTCTATTTTTAATAGAACAAAGAACAACAGTCATCAGGAGCAGGAAGTGTGAAGGGAATTGTTAAGGTTGAGGAAACTTGTTTTTCTTCCATTTTGAATTCTGCTTCATTATAATGTGTATCCTACCCTCATTTTGCAAGGCTCACACTACCCCTTCATCTTTTCACAATTAATCCTTTTACCATTAATCCTTTTTTAGGAAATCCCTGATTAAAGTTTAATTTGCGATAGGAATAGGTAACAACTAGTAGTTTTATGTATTAAACTTAAAGGATATGTGCATATGGTGAAGTGCAAAATGAACTAAAAAATATAAGTAATGTTTTGGGGCCTTTTGGCAGAGCATCTGTAGAGACTCTGATGGAGGGTACCATGTGGGTCTTCTAAAATCATGACAAAAAGGGCCATTTCCTCTGCCAACATCTGTTTCTATCCTTTGTTGACTGAGTCATTCTTCTGAGAACTGAAAGAGGGAGGACAGGAGAACTTTCTGTATGTGGTACTTTTGGGTTTCTATATGAATCCCAAGTCTGATATTCAAAAGATGGATTTCATTGGAAGGGAAAGGAAAGAATGTTGAAAAAACCACTGTCTTTGGAACCATATGGGTCTGGAACAAATTGCCGAGCATCAGATTCATTGTATGCTAACATAAATTAAGAATATGAGCTGCTAAAGTCAAGAAACTATAAGCACTGTGCAGAACATTTAGTGAATGGCACACTTTATTATTTAAATGCACAGCACCCTTTCAAGATAAGAACCACAAGTAGTTTCATCTTTATGGAAAGCAACAGGCTCTGAGGGATTTCTGATTTGTCCAAAGCATTATATTATAGTCTGTAATAATTTCAGGCACAATATGGCTAAGAATATGATATAAATAATATGCAGAAAGCACACATCACAGTCCCTCCAGTAGCTAGGCTTTCAAATGGTGGGAAAGTTTCATTATTCATTGCTTAGTTTATTTGGGAGTTTCTTTCTCCATTTAATAGCAGGTCATTTTGAGGAGAGGTAAGAATTATACACTCTTCTCAAAGGGAAGTAATTGGTACATTAGGTTATTGTTTTACTTTCTCCATATTTATATCTGTGGCAGTACATGGAACCAACAATGCTAGAGAAATATTTTCCATTTCTTACATATAACATCAGGTAAGGCAACTAAAACAGCCATTTTATACCTGCTTCTCCCTGAATATTTGCATGATAATTCTTGACCTTAACTACTTTGTGTTTGGAGTGAGCCCCCAAGCAAAGGAAGCGTTCTAGTTCTATACATGTTGTGGAAGGAGCTGAAAACCTTAAATGTATGGCTATTTAGCAAGTATTAAAGATTCGTTCTTTGCATCACACTTTGCTACTCTGTCTCAGGTCTGATCAAGGCCTGAGTAACCACAGTCTCCTTGGTAGAAGTGGTAATACAGATATCGTGCATGATTTCAATGACAGTTATTTTGATTTTTTTTCCCACAAAGATATATTCAGAACATCCTGTGGGCCCTAAGGAAGGGGAGGATATAGGTTGGGGAAATATTTTTTTTTTTTTTCAAAAGATAAAGAGTTCATCATGTCTTGGGACAGATAACAAGAAGAAACAGATTACGTACTAATTGTGTTAAAAGCTATGACAAAGACATTATAAAATGTTTAAATAAATTTTAATAATCAGTGTAACTACATACCTTTTTTGAATTCCAAGGATGTGGAAAACTGGTAAAACTTCAAACTAGTTTTTTTCAAGACCCACTGATTAAAAACAGTGATGTAATGACCACAAATTAACCTGGAGGGCCTAACTTAGATGTCGTGGTAGAAGATATACCTAAGAGCTGAAGATGTTAGCCATAGAAAGGGCAGGAAAAAAAAGGGTCAGGCCAAAGGATCCTGACTGCCAAAGAAGGCAAAGTGCTTGTCATGCTCGGGGAACAGAATAAAAGGACTAGTGCAACTTGATGACTAAGACAGGGGAGTTGCAGAAGCTTCACTGGGGCAGTGCTGCCAAGGGTGTGTTGAATAGTAGGGGTTGTACTCCCAGTGAGCTGGAAGGCAGCGAAGGCATTTGAGCTAGGAGGGAAGGATACACAAATTTTATGAACTGCAGTCTGTGCTTGTATTAAAAACAGAGATTGGAGGAGTCAGAATGGGAACTGAGGGATCAAATACGGGGATGCTCTGGTTCAAGTGAGAGACCGTGGCAACTCAAAAGACTGAGGCATCCAACAAGGTGGAATCCCGAGAGGTAGGAGGACTTTAGAAGTACAGTTGCTGGGAGCTACTAAGGTAATCATTGCAGAGCAAGAAAAAAGGAGAAGTCAAGGAAGATTCTTGGATTTTTGTTGGGATGCTTTAAAAAGAGTTAACCTTGTTATGGTGATAAATTAAGTCTTTCACATGTTTGGAGGGCAGCGAAGGGGTGCCTGATGAGAAGGAAAGGGAGAAAGGGACCTAACACTTAGGGTGATCCTAACATTTTTCAGAAATTGTGGCTGCCTTGCATGTGCAATTTAATCTTTTGCTCCGTAGGAATTGTATACAATGACAAACACATTTTAAATGTGAGAAAATGAAGCCTTAGAGAAATTAAATAACTTTCAAAAAGTCGTAGAGTTAACAAATGGAATCATAAATTAAAAACTACAGTATTTTCCAAATCTCTTTTATTTCTATAATATTATAGTGTTTCTAATGACTCAAATAATGCCAATGCCACCCAGTATTACATTCTTTGAAAAGTGACTAGAATTATGGTGAGCATGTTCATTATGAAATGTTTAAATAAATTTCAATGATCAATTATTTAAATGCCAAAGATGATGAAGATTGGTAAAACCTAAAACTAAAGTATTTCAAAACCCATTGATTAAAAACAGTAGAAAATATAACCGTTTGTAAATTTAAGGTTGAAAATATATTGTATGCCTCCTGTGTAGAAACCTCCCTTGTTACCTCAATCACATTCCAGCCAAATTGGTCAAGTGGGTTATAGACACCTTCCACCCAAATTTGAAATTTTAAATCCCAGCCATATTACAGATATCAACACAAGAGTTTGCAAATTGATGCTCAAATAGTGTTGAATAGTTTAGAAGAAGGGAAATAATTCACTGTATGCTAAGCTGGTCAGAGGATTACATCCAGTGTTTGGAAAGATGACTTCTGTTTTGTTTGGCTTTGTATAAGTTTGTTTATACCATACTCTGGGGCAGATTTCTCTGCATCAAATCTACTTGGAGTTTGAGCATGTTTACTTTGGACAAGTCATTGGATAATAGTTCATATGGAAAAGAAGTTGAAAGTTATTGAAACTCTAGGGAAGGATTTAGAAATTGTAAGACAACAAATCCAATTTGTGGGGTGTGTGTGTACACATGAGTCTCCATGCACTGATGTGTTTGGGGGAGAAATGGAGAACCCTAATATTTGAAACAGTCCTCTGGCAGGACCCAGTGGTGAGGAGGTGTCATCTCGGTACTCAAGAAGGTGAGTTAGGAAGGTTTCAACTTTGAGGGAAGCCTGGGTACCTTAGCAAAACATACTCTCAAAAGAAAGGGACTGAGGCCAGGTGTGGTGGGCCCAACTCCATTCCCAGCTACTTGGGAGGCTCAGGCAGAATTACAAGTTTGAGGTCTTTCAAGGAAATTTAGGAAGAACCTGTCCTAAAATTCTTTTGGTGGGGTACTGGAAATCAAACTCAGGACCTCAGGCAGGCACTATACCATTGAGCTAAATCCCTGGCCCTTTAAAATAAAATTTTAAAAGAATCAAGGGTAACTTAATGCTCAATGAGTTTAATCTCCAGTACTGAAAAAAAATTCTTTGGGCAAGTTACAGTACTCTTTTTTGCCTTAATGTAGTCATTCACCTATTTGCTGCCATGCTTTACAAAGTGGATTAATTCACATTGGTTATATTAAATAGACTCTCCTTTGCATTCTACTTCTACATGCAAGAATTTATCAGAATGATTTATCTGCATCTAATGAGTGCAGTCTGACTTTCTAGAAAAAGCTTGTGGGAATACTGTTAGTTCTGAGTAAAATTAAGTTAAGCCCTCTGTCATATACCATCAGGCAGCATGTATTACACATGTTAACTCACGTAATGGTCCTAGTAACTCAGTGAAGTAGGTCTTATTCTTATGATATAGGTAAGAGGACAGGAAAGTTATCTCAAAGCTAATCAGCTAACACCTGGCCTTCCCACTTGGGCAGGCGACTTTTTAGAGCAATCCTTAACCTCTCTCCTTTGCCACCTTCTCTTAGTCCTAACCAAATCCATGGGTTATGTTTTGCTGCCTTGCAATACATAGCCTCAAAATAAAGAATTGTAGAGAGGATCAAAGCAAATCCAAGGCAACTACAGACCAAGAATTACAGATCAGAAGAGCCAGGTACTCATCCACTAGTTTTGAGATTGAAATCTGCAGGCCATTTAACCTGTATATATATTATTTCAAGTAGACAGAAGTAAGTATCCAAGATGAAGAGCAAAAAACAAATCTGGATGAAGGCAAAATTAGATCTAGAAGCCAAATAAGATCTAGTTCTAAAACAAGCTGGTTTATGACTTATGGATATCAGATATTAAAATAGCTGGCTTCATCAAGACTAGGGTTTCTCAACCCCAGTACTATTGCCATTTATGGATAGAAAACTATTCAGGTAGACTGCCTTACCAACTGTAGCTGCATTGCCATTTGTCTAGTCAGTACAGAGATCTCCCTCCCATATACACTAGTCACAACAGGAAAACAAAAAAAGTCTGTCAAATGCTCTCACCATAGATAATCACTGATATTTATAAAGAAAGGATGCAAAACCATGTTCATTTACTCAGTAGATGCTTGTTAAGTACTTTACAGTTTTTGTGTAACTTCACATCCTTTTTCTAGAAGTAAAGCAAGATGTCTGAACTGTAATGCTGAAGACTTCAAATAATATGATGTTGTTATGGGTGGGGGATGTTCTGAGTTAGACTATTCTGAGTCTAGTCCACTTAAAATTTGGATATCTTTACCGACATCTTTGCCTTAAGCAAGCCATCAACTCTGAACTATAATATCCCTCTTTGCAACACATGGATTTGTCGTGAAGATTAAATGGGAAAATAAAATGCTGGGCAAAGTGCCAGATACCAGTAAGTGCTCAAGCGATTCTTGTGATAGATGGTGGCTTCACTTTTAATGCCCAGGAGACCTAGAGACATCCCTCATCCCTGTGAGCCAGGGAAGAGGATATTTTCCTGTGATTATAGCAAAACTTTTCCATGAACTCAGGGAGACCCCATGGAGTCACTCCAAAGGGTAGACTGGCTCAGCTTCCACTGCAGTCTTGTGATTAAAGTATTTAGGAGATTAACAACATCTCTCCAGGAAGTGGCGTGGAGAGCTCAGTTGGGTATGTTCCAGTGAAGAGGGATTTTCTGAAGTAAATCACTTCCCTGAAAAGCAAGATGTGTATGTTCATAGAACCGAGGAGGAAGACCTCATTTTCAGAATCAGCAAGGAACTGGTTACTTAGGCCAAGGATGGCCCCTAGTCTATGTGATATTAGGAAGAATACTGAAGAGAAGCAACAGACAAGTTTAATAGTATCGTTCTCCCTAGTGGCAATAAAGAACTAGGTTTAAAAAAAGGTCTGTCTTCTCACGTTTGGTTCTGTAAGTAAATTCCAGTGGGAAATTTTCCAGGTCACTCAACCTACCTGGGCATAAGTTTACTTCTCAGTTAAATATAAGAAGATTATTTGAGAACTGCTAGATTGTGAAATTTGAAAATTGCTGAGTCAGAAAATCCTAGACACTGCAACTTTGCCCAGTTTAATAGTGTTGCCAGGCTAACCCCCAGCCCTGAACCTACTCTTGGCCCTGTGGCAGCACATAGAAAATGTTGATGGAACTGAAACCAATTGCTAAATGCTTGTCATGTGAACTTTACGGAATGATCATCTGGGTCAGGATCAGATTGTCAGGCTGATTTTAGAGTTGAAATTCTCCAGTCCATAAACTTTCTAAAATGGCACCTGGGAAGGTCCCCCAGGTTTGTACCTCCTCCATATGTGTAAATGTTACTGGTTCAGTTTCCTCCCACAATTCCTGCTTTCCAATCTGAACCTCTTAGACAACCCAAAGTTGACGACTTTAGAAGACACAAGGCAAGTGATGGACTATGCTTGACCAGTGAAGACTTTTTCTTTATTCATGCTATAATTGGGCATTTTTTGAATTAGAATCACTCACTATGGATGGGGACAGGACAGTACTGTAGAAAGCGTTGTCTAGGGCCTAGAGGATGGATCTAGCTAGGAGTAGGGAGAAAAGAAAGGGACATTTTTCAATGGCAAAGAGGAAAAATGACATTTTTGCTTTAAGTGAGTTAAATTGAGCGCTCCATGAAACGCTCAATGTATGCAGTGGGAAGCTATCCTGGTCATCAGAACTCTGAGGGACCTGGGGTAAATCTAGACACTCCCATGAATCCTAGGCATTATCACTCTGTCATTTGGTCCATTGGAGTTTTTCTGCCATGTTTGAAACAAATATAATGTTCGTGTGTTACCACCAGCAAATAGACTAGCAAAACAGAAATAAAGATCAGACCTCCTTAACCTTGGACAAGAAGTTAAAAGATAGTTTCCCAAAAATAAAAAATTCTAGACTTAGACAACATTTTCTCCATAAATGTGGATATTGGGATGTGGTCCAGAGGTAACAGTGATGATAATTATTACTATTTTGTGATATGAGTTTCTACATGCACATATGCAAAGGTAATAATAATTCTAATTATGGCAACAATCAGTGATCATCTTAACTTGCTTCTGTGTTCTCTCTCATACCTGAAATTACTTAGAGCAGGATGTTAAAAAGAAATTGCATCTAGACAGGGTAAACTAACTTGTCTAAGGTCATACAGCCAGTGAATGCGGAGGACTCAAAGCATTCTTTTGGCTGGCTGAACTATTCAAACACTCCCTCCACTGTTTTATCTTTTTTAGCATATCAGTTTATTTCACTTTTCAGTGAAGAGGTTGGACCAGACAGTTCTACGCACTCCCCCTAGTTGTGATATTTAACATTCAAGATCATAACATTTTTGAGTGCCTATCCTATGAAGTATATTTTATAATAAAATAAGGACTTCTAGGCTTTTGAAATTAACACAAAGGGGCAGTATATTATGTCTCCTCCAGTGTAAACTTTATGCAGAAGAAATTTCTGTTGCTACAGTAATAGAGTATAACTAACAGCAGTGTGTTGACATGGAGTCAGGAACCTTGGGGTTCTCATCTCAACTTGGCCACAACTTCTGTGATGGTGACCAACGTGCTGACCATCTCTGAAATCTGTTTTGGGAATCACACAGGCTGAGCTTGTCCCACTGGACTTGGAAGCGGAAGTACAGTATGTGCACATCTGGAGGATGCTCCATCTAGCAGCTTTAGAGAACAACAAATCAATGGAATAAGGAAGAACTCCATAGCAGGAAATGTGGCTTCAGCTCCCAACTCTGTAACTATCTCGTATATCATCCATTTGTTGGTTTCTTCATCTGAACCATGAAAGCATTAGTCTAGGTCAGCATTTCTAAAACCTTTGTCAAGAATGTATGTCCTTTCACAAATGTCCGAGGGACCTAAATTTGAGAAAGATAGTATATTTGATCTTCCACTTAGACATTAGCATTTGCATATTTGCAGGTGCTTTGCAGTTAAGAAGCACATCTAACTTTATTTAACTCATTTGCCAAATTTAGATGACCATGGAATGCTTTTTTTCTGGGTTACTTGTTAATCTCTCTTGAGACACATTTGGGAAATTCAGGATTAGATGGTAAGGTTCTTTGAGGAATTATAAAAATATATTACAATCTGTCTGGTATATTTCAAGTCATATTCCTTTATTTTCTCTCTCCAGTAAACTAAACATTCCCTTCTTAGTTTGACACCAAGAAGACACATACATGTGTCTGTACATACATGTGTATCTGATTAGCAAGTATTTTTAACAGTGATGTTTCTCTTACTGAATGATTCTATAGAAAATAGAACAATGTAAAGTATTCTTTAATCTCCATCAAGAACTTTACTATCTATGGAAGAAATCTTAATGCTGAGTGGCTTTGTGATTTTATTACACTCAATTCTATGGCACAAATGCAATGTAGAATAATCAGAGAGGTCATCATGGGTTGAGGTGATGGGAGAAAACTTGGTGTCCTATATGAAACATTTTTCTGGAACTAGAAAGTGTTACATGTGATGTTTCCTGATAAGAATGATATGGAATGCACAGGAAGTAGCTGGGGTGTGAAGGACACGTAAAGCATCTTGACTTCCTACGGTGACCTTAGAACCGTTGTAAGTTATGAAACAAAGTGAGTTTCAGTGAAATGAGCGCTATGGGGTGAAATCCATAGGCGATCCTTGATATAATCTCAGGAAAGATGACTAGAGATAGGCACTGACATGCAGGAAGAAAACCATTAGATTTCAAATTAGAAAAATTACATTTGTGCCCACTTCTTTTATTAACATTTCTACATTTCTAGTTACTTTATAATTTAGTGGCTTAGTTCCTTTAAAGCACTTCTGTTTATTTTTGGCATCCTTTATCTTGAGATATCCATTTCCCCTCTACAAGGCAGTTATAATTACCATTGTCATTTGCATCCTTTCACGGCAGGTTTTCAACCTTAGCACTGTTCTATTTGTAACTGGACAATTGTGTTGTGGGAACTGTTCTGTGTCTTGTAGGACAGGTAGCAGTATCCCTAAGCCTCTACTCACTAGGCTGTGACAGCACCCTCTAAATTGTGATAACAAAAATATCTCCAGATCTTCCAGATGACTCATGGCAGACAAAAATCACCTTGGTTGCAAACTCCTACTCCAGATGTATAGGATAACTTAGAATTCACTGTACCAAAATACAGAGTCAATGCAGATTAGGTTTTTGCATAAATAAAAGACTGGGAAGATTAGAAGATTAGACTCAGTCCTCTATACCTGGAGGGAGATTTGAATCTGTATTTGTTATGAGGCTTTTTGTGATGGAAGTATCAAATCTGCAGATTTAAAGTGGCCTGAAGAAAAAAGAAAGCTATTTCACCTCATATGTGATCTTATAGCAAGTCTGACTTTATGTGGATGACTGGGTGGGTGGCATGCAGAGTGGTCATGGACTCACGTTGGTTCTAGACTGTGGAATCGGGTGGAATCCCCTCCAGGTTATAAGATGCTCACCAGCATCTGTGGGTAACTGTGTCTGTAACGTGTGCAGGGGTATGCAAATAGCCTGAGTAAAGACTGGGAATACTTTTGTTAGCAGAGACCAGCAGCATTCTTCTGTTCATGCTTTACTGACCCCAAATGACTTGGCCCCTCATCCTGCCTTCATCTCTCTCCTTTCTCTGGGAAAATAAATAAGATCAGCTTTGTCGAGCACGTATTGAATGTCCCCTCTAAAACCTTTGAAAGGAAAAGGACTAATGAGCACAAGTACGGGACACAGGAGACCCATAGAGTGTTCCACGCAAGTCACACTGCTCATCATTGAGATAGGACTGTGTTTTTGTCAGTAAAAAGTCTCAATTGCATATAAGCTGGTTCCCACGAATTGAAAACACCTAAAATAAAAATTTTATAAACAAGCACAAAGAAAGAAAAAAACACTCGGAGCAAGGTGACGAAATCCCCTGCTGAGCAGGTGGTCTTGCCAAGTCATTTTTCCTCCCCCGTGTTGTTTTCCTTAATCGTGGGGTTGAGGAAAGTGGACCTTCTCATACCTCTGCCGAGGTGATTGTGTGCAACAGTGCGTGCAGAGCAATGGGCTGCCCGGGCAGCCTTGGAGCACGGGACTGCGCAGTATCTGACAGTGGCAGATGAAGGGTTGATTTAGCTGTGGGAGGAGTAGAAGGGGTCAGCAAAGTGGAGGAAAAAGCAGAGCAGGTCTTTGACCTTGCAAGAGGAATTGATTTCTCAGGGCATCCTCAAAGAATGTTAGGAAACACTACAATATCTAGTCTCCCGGACAACATCACATTATTTGAAAACTTGGATTATCTCTGAGCTGCTCAATGTCCTGTTGATTTATAAAATTTATCATATTTGACAGTAGCTTACTTGATCATCCCTTCTTTCCCATCATTTAGTCATTCCCTTCCCTGTACTAAAAGAGAAAATTCAATTATTTAAACACCAAAAATAAGAAAAAAACTAAATCTGGTAAATATATCCAATGTTTTTTGGACTACTTAACATTCCAGAAGCCCTGGAATATGGTGTTACCTTGCCCAAGGTATAATATTATCTTTGATCACAGATTGCTACTGAAGGAAAACATCTGTTCCATGAGATTCTTCATTAAAACAAGAGGCAGAATATTTCCATCAGCAAAGCAGATGAGCTTGAATTGTAGAAACTTAATTACAATATCATTCTACTGTTTAACATTCTTGGTTACAAGTGTCCATCCATTCCGTCAAACACACAGAACTTGGGTTTAAATGGTACCAGTGCAGACTCTGAGATCAGGTGGAGGATGTGGACATTGAGGGAGTTTGCATTTACTAGGCGTGCATTCTGCACCAGTAAATGGGCTAGAAATAGAATAGGTTTGAGAGAAATATGTTGTTTTTCCAATCTGTGTTGCTACCTCATTCTGCTAGGTCATGCACACTGCCTCCACTGTTCATTGTGTGTCACGTTTACCTTGGTTATTTGATTTTTCAGTTTTTCATTCAAATGTTCAATGTCTGATAATAGCCTTTCTGACTCTTGGCTTCATATGCAGTTGTCTGAATGCATGGACCTAGTAGACAGTGGAGCTGAAGTTCTGCTTTGTGTCTGTGGGCCAGTGATGCCCAAACTGTTTTCACTAAAAAACTCTGCTTCAAAATTGAAGCAAGAATTAATCATTGGCATTACAAAATTTACTGTCTTATCAGCAATTGAGAACTGAGCACATATAATCCTTACCTCATAAAACATACGCCTAAAAATATTGAAATAATGCTATAATCCAGGAACAATTTCAAATTGTCTTACACACACAAAGCTTTCCTAGCCTCACCAGAATCTCCATGAGGTTTCTACCATTATTATACCAAACTGACATCTGGAGAGAACTGTGGTGCAGAAAAGTAAAAACTTATGCCCAAAGAAAGATGGAAACCTAAGAATTGAAATCGCTCTTCCATTTCATAATTTCTGTGTTCCCCATCATAACCACGTCTTAGGATTTCAAGTGACACAGCTCCCACAATAAACACAGTTATCCCTCAGTATTCATGGGGCACTGGATATAGGAACTTCCTCGGGTGCCAAATGTATGCATGCTCATGTCTCATGCAGTGTTGCAGTGTTTACATATACTTTACGATTCTGTAATTCATCTTTAGACATTATAATACTTAATAAATGGGACAAAGTATATAGATAGTTGTTCTGTACTATTTCAGAAATGACAATTCCAGAATTGCTCATATTTCGTACATGTGCAACCTTTTTAAAAAATATTTTCTGGGCCAGGGATTTAGCTCAGTGGTGTAAGTGCCTGCCTGGCAAGCACAAGGTTGTGAGTTCGATCCCTGGTACCAAAAAAAGAAAAAAAAAATTCTGCCTGTGGTTGGTTGGATCGGAGGGTGCAGACTTTGAAGATATTGGAGGTGACTCCATAGACAAATTGTTTTTCTTATCTGAATACCTAGGCAAGACCTTGGAAGAGGAAGTGGGATTTGATCCAATCTAGGGAGAACAAGTTGTGTAGAGGTAGGGAAATGGGTGTTTGAGGCTAAGGGCTTTCCAGTTGTAAGCACAGAGGAGATTCCTATGCCTAACCAGGATAACTCCTTCATTCTCTGTGTTGGGTGATAAACTGCACAGGGGATTTGCACTCTTCCCAATCCCAGCCCCATTGCTGCCTGTGTGATTCCAGCTTTAGGACCCAGTGCTAGCCTTGGCCCCACCAGTGCAGCTGTGAGAGCTGACTTTATGTCCACTGATTTATCTTCCCATCCCTCAGTCCACAGATGCATTACCAACACTCCTGCAGCCAGTAGAGGAAGGGTTATGGCTCAATTTTATTTGTTCACTTGTGCAGACAAGTAGCTTCAGCTGTGGAGGTGTCATTTGAAGTAAATATCATTATTAGATTCTCTCTCTCTGAGCCCTCTTTCTTGGCTTGTGAGTTAGGGCTCCAAATAAGACTTGCTTGGGAAGTTTTTCTACAGGGTCTTACTATATAGTGTAGGCCAGCCTTAAACTCACTAATGTAGCCCAGGCTGGCCTCAAACTCATGGTGATTCTCTTGCCTTAGCCTCCAGACCACTGGGATTACAGATGTGCTCCACCAAGCCTGGCTGCAAACAGGAATTTGGAATTGCAAATGTAACACTTTTCAAATGAGCTATGGAAGGATTCAGGAAGAGCATGCTGCATGAAAATGACACTTGAATTGTCACTGTGTTTTTCTACTTTGCAGGTCACAGTGTTTGCTTTCATTTTTCAGGAGCAGCATCTTAATTAGTGTGCACGAGCTTTCGCCACTATGCTGTTGTATCCTTCCAGTATCCCTGCATATATATACTTGGTTTTTGTACTCATTCTTTGTGACCCAGACAGGATCCTGCCACAGATCTTTTCTTGCTGGTCCCCACACTTACCCCATCAGTTGTTTAGCCCTCTCCCCTCTAATAGTACAGTCCCCACTCAGGACCTTTGAGCCTGTGTAGAGATTGGGTAGTTGAAAGGTGAAGGGTATCCCTCTGTCTTGTAGTTTCATTCCATCCAGATCTGCCAAAACTCCCAGTTTCAGAGGATCTTTTCTTGAGAAGTACACTATTCTCCGCATACTCTTTTATTTTCTTTTTAGGATTATTATCTCTCTTTTTGTCAATAATGACCTTCTCTTTACGTGTGTGTTCACACACACACACACACACACACACGCAGATGTGCACACTCTTTCCCCGGATCCTCCTTTTTATCTCTCAGTTGCTCAGTCTCAGTATCACAGCCACATGTCCCCTTGTTCCTCCCTTTGAATGCAGTGCCCGCGGGGAGCAGGCCAAGGGATTTTGTGCGCCTTGGATGCCTAGAGTAGCACCTGGAACCTGGTACGAATTTGAGTTACGGAATAAATGAAAAAAGACAAAAGGTAAAGATGAGGAAAGAAAGGGAAAAAAAGGAAGGAAGAAAATACGCACGGTTCTGTTTTTTTTTTTTCCATTTTGGTAGTTTAATCCAGTGATGGTCATTTCCTTTCCAGCTAGCTGACTCTGAGAATCTGGCAATCTTACTGTCCCAATTGCTAATGTCCTCCATGCAACCCTTGACATAAATCACCATTTCCTGGAAGTTCCATTCCATGATTCCTTGCAGTCTGACTTTCCCTTGGTGTGGAGAATCAACTAATGGTCATCTTGCAACACCCAACTGAACTGAATCAGCATGGGACTGAGTGAGGAAAGCCCACCTGAGCATCGTTGCCAGCAGCCTAAAAGGAGAATTGGCGGGGAAGAGGGTGTGCTGTTGATTCCCCCGGGAAAAGCTTCTTGTTCTGGTTTTCCTGATATGAGCTTGGCTGTTATTGTCAGAGGGTCTTGGATCCTGCTGTCGCTGAGGATGGCTGTGGTTCTTTTTGCAGGAGCTCTGGTCCTTACCTTGAGTGTTGCTTCCTGGCTCCAGTGCTGATCCTTCATCTCACTGGTGCAGACTATGTTGCTTCCCCCACGGACCTTTGGGTCTTCCCAGTGAAGATCCTTGATACAGACTTGCCTGAGAGATTGTCATGGGTGCTAGGCCTCTGGTTAGACTCATGAAGGACATTGCTATGGGCTCTATGTCTTCAGTTAGACTTGTGCAGGACATTGCCATGAGATCCTGGCCCTCAACTGGATTCTTTGCCTCTCTAGCATGTAGATAGATGTCTTGCACTCTTTGCATTTGACTATTTGGGTGAATAGTATAAAAATAAAATCCTATAAATCATGTGACCTGTATTAAATCTTTTCCCTTGTAAGCCCTGACAACAACTGCCTTGGTTACTTTTCTCTCATTGCTGAGACAAAATACCTGATGCCCAAAATTAAAGAAGGAAAATTTTATTTAACTTACCATTTTTGGAGGTCTCAGTCCATACTCAGCTGGCTCTAAGGCAGGGTGGCACGGCTATGGGGCAGTCATTCATGGTGGCCACAAGAGAAAAGAATGAACAGGGCAAAAACGGGAAAGCACACCTCAGTCCCTCCCTTTATGGCATATGCTGGTTACTCACCCCGGCCAATGCAGCACTCACACCACCAATTCTAACACTAGACAATGAACCAGACTCACACCAGACTCAGCTGCCCTAGAAAGGCCCACCTCCCATGTCAGCATAAGGCTTTCAGGGGGCATTTAAACAAACCACAACAACACTTAGCTTCTCCATGGTTTTTATTTCTGTTCTTCAAAGGTCTGTCAGAAATGTTACCTTCACCATTAAAGTCTTTCCTAATGAACTTCAGTAAATGAGGCTCTTTTCTATTTTCCTTTTCATCTGACCTCATCACTCATGCCAGGGCTTTTGAGTGTGTGTGTGTGTGTATTTGTTTTTAAATCCTCAGGGTTAGTATCTGTTATACATAGGCCAGTGTTGGTTCATAGCATGCATATTGGTGCACATTTCCTCTCCCCCCATTGGAATTGCTATTTGAACAAGGAGACTAAGCAGAACTCCACACAGCTCATGCCACAGGCACATAAACGCATGCTTTTTCCTAGCATCCCCTTCCCTCTTCAAGTGCCCCGATAAGAACAGAATGAGTGCCCATAGGGTAGTGGTGGTGAGCCTATGGTCAGCTTGCCATAGAGGGCTGTTTGTTACGTACCACTGAGGACTCTAAAAGTTCTGCTATTGCTGCCCTTGGACAGCTAGCTGGTTGTCTCTTGGTGACCCAGTAGAGATAGACTGGTTCTGTATGTCTAGGTCATTATATTCCAAGATATTATGAAACTAACTCTGAGCCCATGGGAGCAGTGAACAGTTTTCAATTGGCAGTGTCTGCTTTAGATGCAGTGGGGATAGGTACCAAGATTCATGTTCACCAGCCCCAACCTGGTATAACTAATGCTCTGTGTTTTTATTTCTACTCTTTTGTTAGCGCCAAGTCCAAGCAGAAGACTTTTCATCTACTGCCGTCTGTATGCACAGTTGCCAAACAAATACACATGAATTTGAAGTCCTTCTGAGTGGATAATTATGTATCCACTTGCTAAAAATTAGGGTCAACTCACTAGAAAATTACAGTAACCTTCTGAAGTTGTCTTGGGGCTCCTCACTTATCCTTCTCTGAGAGCGTGATGCTATCATTAGTGATAGTAGCATCAAAGTAAGGAGGACTATTTGTGCATAGGACACAGCTGTCGTCTGTTTTGTCATCAGCCCAAAATGTTCTCAGACTTTCTTCAGAATCCTTTCATCGACTAAGGTAACCCCCTCCCAAACTTAATTTCATGTTTAATTCCACCTTAAAAGGTGCCAGGTTTTACAAATGATTTCCTTTTTTAGATGTCGTGAAATTCTTTGTTTCTACATTTTTAATAAGTCCTTGTGATTTTTTTTCCATTTAAGAATTATCCCAGGCCTATCCTATCTCTGCCCTAATAATTTCTTTTTTATTGAGATTAGCTTACTTTAATGCTTTAGTGTATTTGTTGTGGCTTGCAACCACCTTTACTATCAAATTCTAAAAAATTTGCAGTATTCCAAGCAGAAATCGCAGACCCCTCAGCAGTCTCTCTCCATTCTCCTCTCCCTCCAAACTCTGTCAACAGCTAACACACTTTCTGCTTGTATAGATCTATTCTAGACATTTCATATAACTAGAATTGTGTAGTACATGGCCTTTCACTTCTGACTTCTTTCTTTCAGCATGTCTTCAAGTTTCATCTGTTTTAGTGTGTGCCAGTACTTCACTGATTTTTCATTATTTTAGTTTATTAGCACATGCATATACATGTGTACACTCCTTGTGAGAAGTTAGCACAGGCACATAATACATCTTTAAAAAAATTATTATTATTATTATTGTCTTTTTGAGACAAAAACTCACTTTAGTCCAGGCTGGTATCAAACTCATAATCTTCTGCCTCAGCTTCATGAGTGCTGGGATTACAGGCGTGTGCCACCATGTCTGGTTGCATAAGACATTATAATTCCTTTTGTCATCCCCTCTTCCTTCTCTCCTATCCCCCTACCCATACCTTGATCCCCGTTTTTTGATTTTTTGATACATGTCTACAATCCGTAATGTTTACATCCCTTATGTGGAGTTGGTGTGTGTGTATAATACATCCCAGTTCCCCTTTCATCCCTTATCCCCTCCCTTTTTCACCACTCCTTTTATCTCTTCATCCGCTTTCCTTCTAAGAATGATGTATCTCCCTACTCGCTATTATCTTTTTCCTTGTGTGGCTCTAGGACATCTTGTTTATCCATTCATAAGTTGATGGAATTTGAGTTGTTCCTCCGTTGGGGTTGTTATAAACATTTGTATACAGGCCTTGTAGGAACATGATTCCTAGACTCTCATATATCTAGAAGCACAATTACTGGGAGCTAAAGTAATTCTATGCTTAACTTTTTAAGGAAACACCAGTGTTATCAGATTTCCAGTTTTTCCATGATGCCAACATTTGGCATTCTGTGATTTTTGTTTCTATTATGGCCTTCATAATGAATGCAAAGTAATAGCTCATTGTGGTGTTCATATCCATTTGCTTAATGATTAATGAAGTTAGGTATCTTTTTGTAGGCTTCTTCACCATTTGTGTATCCTCAATGCAGAAGTGTTTATTCAAATCCATTGTCCACTTTTTAATTGACTATTTGCCCTTTTATTGTTCAGTTGTAAGAGTTCTAGCTGGGTGAGGTGGTGCACACCTGCAATTCCAGGAGATGAAGGTTGAAGAATTCAAAATTCGAACTTAGCCTGGATGACCTGGTGAGACTCTGTCTCAAAATAAAAAAATACAAAACAGGTGGGGAAATGGATCTGTGAGAAACCAGAGTTCAATCCCCAGTATCAAGAGAGGGAGAGAGATTGAGTGAGAGAAGGGGCCAGTGAGATCTAGATGTATTATGTCTGCTAGACACGTGTCTCATACATGGTTTACACTGTTGATTCCCATTCTGTGGATTGTCTTTTAACTTTCTTGAGGATCTTTTCCCATGCAAATGCTTTTGTTTTTGATGAGGTTCACTTGATGTACTTTTGCTTTGATTGATTGCAAGTTTCATGTCACATTTTAAAAGGTGTTGCATAATCCAATGTCATATAGATCCAGAACTACATTTCCTTATAAAATTTCCATAGTTTCTGTTCTTACATTAAAGTCTGAAATCCATTTTGAGTTAAATTTTACATATGGTGTCAGGTAAAGGAACCAGGTTTACCCTTTTGCAATCCAGCTATCCCAGCATAATTTGTTGAAAAGACTGTTCATTGCTCCACTGAATGGTTTGGGTTACTTCTTTAAAGATCAGTTGACCATAGTTATGTCAATTCATTTCTAAACTTTCAAATTTATTTTACTGTTCTGCATGCCTATCTTTATGACAATATCACGTTGTCTTAATTATTGTAGCTTTCTAGTAAGTTGTGAAACCAGGACATGAGAAGCTTCCAAATGCGTCATGTTCTTGTCAAGGTTGTCTTGAGTATTTAGGATTATTTTTGCATGTGAATTTTTAATATCAGCTCTCCTTATCTGAGAAAAAGCAGCTGGAATGATTAGATTACATTGCACCTACTGATCAGTTTGGGGAATATTTCCAACTTGAGTCATGCAATGCATGAACATGTCTTTCCATTTCTTATCTTTTAGCAATATTTTGTAGTTTTCAGTGTGCATATCTTTAACTTCTTTAGTTAAACATTTTCCCAAATATTTTTAAAGCCATTGTTGGGGAATATTTTATAATCTTTTAAGCCTTATTTAGTTTTTCCTCTGAGGAAATTTTCTACCTGAAAGTTCCCAATTCTTAAGTCAGGCATGACATCTATCATGTTTCAATGTCTTAATAGTGACTTAAACACCTGGCGTATAAGAAAAAGCTTTCCCATTATAGATAAGAAAGAAAATCAGGGATAGGCCCAGCGTCAAAATCCATAAACTCATTTACCTTCTTCATAATAAGACTAATCAACTGTCATCTTCTATGCTTCCTACTGGAGCGGAGAATCTGCTAAAATGAAATTATCCATGATTAGTTATCCCCTGAAAGCCCACCTATCATTTGCATCATCCCATGTCCTTTTGTAAGGGTCTTTTCCTAAAATTTATCCTTTCTTGTGATTTCCCAGTTTCTGATTGTCCTACTCTCTAGCTCAGAGCTGCCTTTCCTTGCTATTCTCATCAAATTTTGGGCTTTTCCTCCCTTCACTGTTCTCTTTCTGTGTGCCACAAACTTTTAGTGTAAATCTAAAGATGAGAGAAGCCATCTCTGGTGAGCAATGGCTTAAAATGACAAGAGTTAATAGTAACACTAAGGTCCTCATGAAATGCAACATGGATTTATTAATACCCACATCCCCAAAGTTCTTTTCTTTCCAGAAAGTGTGTGCTAAATACCTATTTGTAAAACAAACAAGAAAAGGATCATTTCTTTATACTCATGCCTGCTTAAACTAAGAATTAGTTCTTTAAGTAAGAGCCAATGTGAAGTGAAATCATTGGCATTATACTTTTGGCTTGCTAAGAAGCAGCTTCTTACTTTCTGAACTTTTTCTTTCTGATAGACACTATAATGTGTGATATACATTGTGTCAACTTGAGAACTGAGACGTTTAAGCACTCAGCAAGGAACCAGGGTCCTTACTTTGTAAACATCCACATCCTGTGCAAGAGGAGAGAAGGGAGGTAGTGTGAGTGGTACACCCACCCTGCGGGGTGGTAGCCTGCTTACAATATAAGGGAGGAAAAGAGACTGTCTCTCCCCACCCAATTTTGCCTCTTGCTTCTTTTCCTGTCTTCTGCCACTTTGAAGTGTTGCCTTTGCACCATTCCACCCTCCCTTGGAGCCAGCTGATTATGGGCTGAAACCTCCACAAACTGTGAGCAAAATAAACCTTTTCTGTCTTAATTTTGGGTGTCAGATATTTTGTGCCAGCAATGAGAGAAAAGTAACTAACAGAGACAAGTATATAAATTGAGACATAAGATTTTTTTATACTCAGATAAAATAACTGCTTTTCTGTACCTGTAGTTGTAGAGTTGCAATCACAAATGCAAAGTCATATGTTCTGTTGTTTAGGAAACTAATTTCTCAGGTTCTGGAGTGAAGAGGTAATTGTGAGCCATACATGCATTTGAGTTCATGTATTCTTAACATGTGCTTTATTTAGTTATAGTGATTTCCTGGCTGTTAAAGACTTATGCCTTTGGTAATAAAATACCTCCAAAAATCTCCCAACTCCACCAAAGCTGATCCATCGATCATGGCTGAGGAGAAACTCAAAAACAAGGCAACAGAATTATATAAGGTGATTAAAAAGTATATAACAACAACAAAACAAGTCAGTAAGGTACTGAGCAACCTGAAACAGGATATAACTAAACAGATAATAGGCTTAAAAAGAAGAAAAGAAAGTGCTCTAGAGGATATGGCTGCATGTATGTTTAAGTGTGTAGGATTGATAACCATGTTTTTAAGTTGTTACTGGGTCACGGAACTTCTTTGCAGTCTCACTGTTTGAATGTCCACTGTGTATTCTTTAATTTTGTAACTTTGACAACTAGGTCTAAGAAGACAATATGTAATTTATCAACTAGTGATTTCTTACTGCTTATTTTTTTTTCTGAAATTCTGTATTGTTTCTGTCCCTTTTTCTGTTTTGCTTTTTTTTGTCTTTAAATTAAAAAAAAAAGAAAGACTTATGCCCTTGATTTTTCCCTTTTTTGCTAATGGATACTCTTCATTTGAGAAAAACAAGCTTTGTACCTCCCATCTGCAAAATATCTCTATGCTTTAAATATTTTCCTGGAAATCCATCAGCTGGTTGATCATTTTCTGCCTACAACCTGCACAGCTACATCTGCAGCTGAAGAGGATTTTGAGACTCCATAGCAACACCATCTGTCCATTCACAGAATGTTTTTCTCTCAGTTAAAGATTGGGGGGGTATTAGTCATAATTAGCAAAGTTACATACTGGGATCAGAAGCCAATTTGATTTCCTAGGACTTCTGCACCAATAAATACTGCTAAACATTGGATATTCATAAATTTGGGGGAAACTGAAACTAATGCTTCAATTGTTAGTTACAGCTTTTTGTACTAGAGTAGGAGTCAACAAAAGGCAGACCATGGACCAAATCCAGCCTGTGACCTGTTTGTATAAATAAAGTTTTATTGGGAAACAGCCAGAGCCTTTCACTTATGTATTATCTTTGACTAGTTTAAAATATTCAGAAAGAGTTGTAACAAATCATATATCCTGCAGAGTCTTAAACATTTATTCTTTACAGATGCTACTGATGACTCTTACTATTTTTAATCAACTCTACCATGTGTCTTAGTTTAACCACACTTCTAAGTTATTATTTGCATATATGCATAGATATATGCATATGATATTTTTTGTTCAAACTTTTCCAGATGTGACTATAACAACTATTTGGCACAGAAATGTCACTATGATCCTTAAACATTTCATAATACTAAGTCTTTGTTTTCCATTTTGGAAAGGAACTGTAACTAAAAGAGGGTTAGAGATTGATAGTAACTAAGGATTAGTGCCTCTTCATTTTTATGATAGTAGAACAAAACCCTTTGAAGAAATGAAATGATGCTTTGTCTGAGGAATTTCAGACATCAGCCAGGGGCCAGCATTGTAGTGAGAGAAGCCTTTTGATCCTCTGTGAATGTAGATGTTGTGGTCTGCACTTGCAGATGGAGCTGCTTAAAATGACTTTCAGATGTTCTGATTTGAAAAAAGTTCTGTACTCATTTGTCTTCCCTTGGAAGTAGTGGTACTCTGGAAGGCGAAAGGAGCTATTGGGTGGATGGACTCCGAGACAATGTGCTATGCAAGTAATAGCTCTAAAAGCTGCATTTTCTATTAGACTGACATGGGTTGAATCCCTGCTCCAGGATTCACTAATTCAGTGACTTTGCAGATTTCTTCCTCTCTTGATTTTCTCACCTATAAAATATGAATGGTTATAGTACTAACCTCCTCAGGTGGTTGACTTTGGTCTTAACTAGTTGCCCTAGGAATAGTGGTTTGGTTTCAAAAGCAATGCTGAATCTCTCAGACTAAGTGGTTTTCCATTTTAAAGGTAGCAGCCATGGAACTCCCCTGTCTCCTTCCTCCTCTTCCTTCAGCTCAGTCTCAGCCTGGCAGGTTTTTCAGGCTGTAGCCACAACAGTGTGAAAAATGTATCAATAGGTAAGGCAGTGATGTCTTATTGGTACCATTAAATTGCAAAGTAGTACTTGAATTAAGTGCATTTTGGAACAATTTTTAAATGAGCTGATTACATGGATAGTGAGGCTATTTCTACATGAAAGAAAAAAATTATACTGGCTCAGATATTTTCACAAAACAAATCCTGGAACAATAATTGAAGTTCATAGACACATGAATGAGAGGTTTCAGTTTGTCACTTTCTAGCTATGAGATCTAGATGAAGTTACTTAGCCTGTCCTCAGGTTTCTTATCTGTCAAGGAACATTGGTACCTGCCTCACTTGGAGTACATTAGGAATGGAAAAGGTTAGCACTGTCTTTTGGAATAGCAGCTCCTAGGAAGCCAAGTCCCTGGAACTTTATGGAAAACACATGTAATACATTATTGACACATATAAACCTTATGTTCTCTAATCATTAGCCTATTAGTGACCTATACCTTCGTAAGGGAGTTTACTTCCCCCAAGGACTTCTAGAGGGGGGATTTAGTGCTAGATTCCAAGGATACTAAGAACACTGCATTTTTTTACAAAGCATGTCACTCTTTGAATAATGATATTTATGAGCCCTAAGGAATAAAAACTATAGTGATCTTTATATTTTTCCCTACAACAGGAGTGAGAAAAAAGAACAAAACAGAAATTTCCACCAAAAAAGCCTCCAATGATAATGGAAGTCAGAGGTTCAAAATGTAAATATTCATTGCCATGGTGATGAACTTGGGATTCTGTGATGAGCTTGTTTTGTTTATGGTTATTTCTATCGATTTTCTTTCATCACCCTTTGTTTTTCTCAAATTACAAAGCAATTAAAGAATTTGGCAAGGAAAGTGAGGCAGATGTAACAGTTTCCTCTTACATCTCCTAATAGAAGCAAACATGATGTAATATAATTTTTCTTCCGTCTGCCAGAAAAACACTCTCCCCCAAGTTCTTAGCTGTAGAGGAATGGCACAACCCTTCCAAGGGGAAAAGTGCTTCTTCACAATGGAAAGTAATTAAATTTGAATAATGTTGCATCAGCTAGTGGAAGAGGGAAATCTGGAAAGGAAAATCCTCCAGCCTACACCCCGAAACCCCACTGCATGCTGCCACACAGTTAACAGATGATGCTGGCAGCAATGCTGAGCTAAAGAGGCCTCAAGAAATCCAGAAGCTGGAAAGACTTTGTAACAGAAAACACAGTCTGAAATTCAGATTTGAATAGAATTGAAAACCCCTACCTAAATAATTAGTACTAGACCACCGTTAGCATTTAGGAAGAGACTTATTTTTGCGCGACACTGTGTTCCAGGCAAATGCAATTAGCTGAAAATAATTTTAATACAATTTATGGTGTAGAAAGATGAATGTGGATAGTGGCTTTCAAGTTAGACAAACACAGCTAAAATGTGTGCCCTGCCTGCATAAACTTAGGTAAGTCAACTTATATCCTTGATCTTTAATTTTCTCATCTGAAAACCAAATAAGGAAGAAAAATATCCGTAAGTAATGAGGCTGTTATTAGGTTGAAATGGTCCAAGGAATGTGAAGCCCTTACCCTAGTGTAGAGGATATGCTCAATAATTGCTTCTCTATCTCAATTATTTATTAGATGTTGGGGTTCATTAGTCAAAATTCACTCTGGGATGAAAAAAGCAACACACAAGCAAAAGCAGTCTAAAAAGGCTATAACTGAAATAAAGAGAATGCAGAGAGACAGTCTTTCCTATAATTCCCACCTGCATATAGAATGCATGACAAAATTTGATGATGATTCTTCTACTTAAGGAGCCTTTGGAAGTCATTTGCCTGTTCTCTCTCCCTTTTCCACATCTGTAAATTAAAGAAGCTAGATCGGTTACCTCGGAGGACCTGTCTGTGCTTGGCCTTCTGTTCTTCCAGGAAATTCTCCCTGGATGAGTGCGAGTCATTTTTGTAATCATTGTTAGAAATTATCATCCTTGCCTGAATATATAAACATAATGAATGGTTCTTCATTTAAAATGAATTAACCTGATAAATCATATCAAGAGACCAATTGAATCTATGCAGTCCTATGTTAGTCCAATAAGTAAAATTGTGAAACTCTTAGGAAGTTTCCTAATGACTATTCAAGCTTGGATAACTTGGTTTTGATGAGTTTAGAAGCATAGATCAGGACAATTCCTGTTAGGGCAGAGGCCAGTGCCACCTGCTCATCTGGAGGCAGAAATAATCTAATGTTTTGCATGGACTCAAGTGGCTTCTCAGTGTCTGAGTAGGTTATTAGGTCTGACCTTCTAGTAGAAGTTCAATCTCCAAATGTACCCATTTCTTTTATATATCACATAGTTTTTCATTATCCTATTACAGTGTGATTGTAAGGAAAGAAGGCAAAATTTAAAGTCAAAGACTAGGATGTGAATTCCAGCTCTCTTGTCCACGATCTTGGATAGATTACTTTTTCATAGAATTGCAGCTGCCTTATTAAAATGGAGAAAGTGTTAGTACTATTAAAGGATCACTATGAGACTACTTAGGCAGAGCTACAAGCACATGTGTTGTTTATGGAGACACCCAGCAAGAAGATTGTTCATTTGTTGTTTTACTCAGCAGATATCTAGTCAAGTCTTAATATGTGCCAAGCATTATTGTAGTTGTTTTAATCTCCTTTGGATACATTAAAGAACAAAACAGATCGAGAGTCTCTACCAGTGAAGCTTAATTTCTAGTGGGAGAAACAAATAATAAATAACCATAGTAAAGTAAAACATTTACTACTACAAGTGGAAAGGCAATAAATAGGGGTAAAGAAAACCATAGCACAGTACAAAAGGCTATGAAGAGCTAGGATAGATGGAACAAAAGTGTGGGAAGGTTATAAAGGATGTAGGGTAGTCAATGTAGATGCCTTGTGTTTAAGCAGCGATATGAAGAAATTAGCCATGGAGTTGTATGGGAAGAAAGTTCCTTGTTGAAAGGCAGTAACAAAAACCTGCTTGCCATAAGAAAGATGAACAAGGAGGTCTGTGTATATGAAGCAGAATGACCAAGGGACAGTGGTGGGAAAGGTCAGACAGTCGTATGGACCAGACCCATGTAGGGATTTACATTCTGTCATAAAGGCCCTCGCTTTTACTCTGAGGAAAAGGGGAGGCATTGAGAGACAATGAACAAAGGAAACACATGCTCTGATTTGGCTTTGTGAAAGAACCACTCCAATTGCTATTTTAGCGCAATACTGAGGCTAGAAATAGACCAGTAGAATTCCAGGTAACACGTACTGGTGGTCTGAGTCATGGGATGGTGAGAAGTGATTAGATTTTGAATATACTTTAAAGGTCCCTTATTCCACTTACCTTCAATTTCTTGATTTGTAGAACAATATTTGCCTAATTACCTTAAGAGAGCTATTAGCAGGAAGAAGATGGTGATGACAGACAGTTATTAACACTTACACATAAGTAGGCACTGTGCTAAGTACCCATCAACCCTGGGAGGTAGATATAATTATTACCCTTTTTTGACAGATAATGAATCAGAGGCACAGAGATCAAGGAATACACCTGTTCCCTGCAGGATCTCAGGGTAGAGCTGGAAATCAAACCCAGGGAGTCTGACTCTGGAAAGTGCTGTGTAGCCTCTTCACTGTGAGGCCCCATACTCTGTACTCCCCATTCTTCTCCCCAAAACAGTACTCCCCCCACTCCTCCAGGCTTTTCAGACTGAATTCCAGAGACATCTACCACACTTAGTTTCTTTGGGTTCTGGAGCCATTGACCAAGAGTGAAGAGATTCAATGTGATGCTTCATGGTAGAAGTTCACCTTTTGGGGAGTCAGTCAGTTGGGTGGCTGGTGAGTTGATGTACTGGAAAAAAAACAAGAAACAAATCACCTGTTAAAAAAGTCTTGCAAAATCAAAGCAAGTCTCTGAATGTTTTTCATCATGGTAAAATACACTTAACATAAAATCTCCAATCTTAACCCCTGTTAAGTATATGATTGCATAGCATTAAATACATTCCCATTGTTCAACCTGCAGCACCAGCATCTACCCACAGAACGCTTTTTATCTTGCAAAACTAAAATTCTGCTCTTGTTGAACAGTAACTCCTAATTCTCAGAAGTCCCCTACCCCACAAACCCCTGTCAACCACTGTTATACTCTGTGTCTGTGAATTTGACTGGTCTAGGTTCTAAGTGAGATACTATAGTAGCATCTTTCACTTTGGTTGTGTGTGTGACAGTTTTTAAAATGGATATACTTGATGCTAGTATTGCGCTAAAATAGCAATTGGAGTGGTTCATCACAGAGAATTTGTACTTGTAGATGACGTCGCGCTTTGTATTTTTCCCCATTTGCCTCCCCTCTCTTCAACCCATGTTCCCCTCCTCATTTGCAAAAGCTTTGTTTTCCATTTTTTCTATTCTGTTTCTCTAGTTCCTTCTCCCTCAGCCCTGCCTTGTTTCTATTCTCAATTGAACATTTTCTTCCTGTTTCCTGAGTTCCTAATTTCACTTAACACCTGTCAAATTCTTTCCATGTGCAGGAACTTTAGTTTTGTTTTTTTTTTTAAGACTGAACAATAGTTTGTTCTATGTGCATATATATTTTGTTTATCCATTTATCATTGATTCATCAAAGCACACTTTAAAACTCTTGTAGCCCTCTGACTTAGCTTCAGTTTTAGAAGTCACATAATTTTACAATCAAACATACAAGCTCTGTCGCTCCCAGCTTGTGAAGAGGACAGATCTGAAGGTTTAAGCTTCAGCAACTGACTGGTATAAATGAGTAGGACAGTCTCAGTTCCCAGCAGAGCAATTTCTGTTGACTCTTCTTCCATAGTGACAACTATAGAACAAGTCTCACCATACACTTCTTATCTTATTTATCATGTTTTATTGGTTCTAAACTAAGCAAGTCAGTTTGTTTGTACAACAGTTTCTTTTTGTGGCTGTGTTTAGGTTTTGTGAAAATCTTAACTTTCCATAGCAAGTAATAGATTTGTTCAAAGATTAACCTTGGGAAAATGTGATTTGACAGTTCTTCAAAGAATATATAAAGCTAATTATAAGTGAAAGTTGCTTCTCTTTAATATTAAAAAAAAAACCCTACCAGCTTTGGATTATTCTCTTTCAACTTATTTCACAGGCTTATCCATCATTATGATCACACATGGGCCTTTTGACTGAATTACATGAATAAAAGCATTGAACACTTAATTGTGGAGTTTTTCTTTTTTCTTTTTCTTTTTTTTGGGAGAATATTTTATTCAGATCTTATTTTCAAATGAAATTTGCATTAACTCAGTTTTTAAAAACTAACACATATCTCTCAAAATGTTTGCCAAATTCATAGATTTACGAAAATCACTCACATGGCTTATTATACTTATTTTAGATACTATGTGATTTTATTAATGTATCAAGATTTTCTTGAGTCGTAAAGCCACCAGCATGATCACAGATTTCAGAGGGGAGAGAAACATGAAATCTTACCTAACCCCCACACACAGCCTTAAAAATGCATCTACTTGGTAGTCTGTCCTCCTCTAGCCTTTGGTTGGGTGACCTTTGGCCTGCTTGCCAAACTAGGGATCTGTGTCACCCCGTTATAATCTGAGACATGACTCTGCCTTCAAAAATAGTATTTACTGAATATTTTTCTTTTAATAGACCCTTTGCTTTCTGTTTCCATTTTAAAAAGAAGTTTAACATTATTCTAAGTGAAAAAGCAGTGTAATTTCTCATAAATAAAAAGTAGATGTAAAAATATCTATAAATGGGGAAACATTGAACCTGAGGCCAGCTCTGTCTTTGATAAAAATGAAAATGTGAGCCTCTTGCAGTGCTGTTACTGTTACCATAACCCCAAATTAGATATTGCCTTAAACACCACTGAAGATGTTAAGGAGGATTTAGAAAGAAGAGACCCTTTTGTGCGGAATGCCATGGGCTGTGACACCTACAATCTTTCACACTGCTCAATTTCAGGCTTTGAGAAATAATCTCTCTTCCTCTCATGTCATCCTTTCAACCACTTGACTCTCAGAACCTTCTCTTTTAATAGAGTTGATATGTGTTTGGATCCATAGAACACCCACAAGTTATCCACCCAGAGCTACCCGGAATGAGGCTGACCTCATTTTCCCATGGTAGCTCTTAGAATATTTGAAGACAAGATCCAAGCTGGCCTTCTTTTCTCTTGCGTGGCTCCCTTCATTCTTCCCAATGTTCCTTCAGTGAAATAATTTCTTGGAAGTACTTGCCCACTTTCTGCTTCTTCAGTGTATTTACACGGCTGTGTTAGTCAGGGTACATCAGAGACAAAATCAACAGACTGTAGAATGGAGGGCAGGCAGAGTATTTTTTGTGCAGTATTTGACTTTTATGCCTATAAGGCTGGCAAGTCACAAATGGAAATCTGCTTAATCTAAAGGACACTGATTTATACATGAATCCTACCCCAAAACTGACACTGTGAACTCAGGGTAGTTCAGTGTTTGTCCAACATATGCTATACAGCTTATCAAAAATGTGGTAAACCCCTATATGTAGCAAGTTCAATATTCTTTTGAAAATTTGAACTAAGAAGCCCAAAAACTGTGGTCACATAGGGATAGGTGCTGGATGATAACAGTACTGTCATGATCATGGTCATTAGTTATGTCAGCAGCAATTGCTAATACAGATTGAGAATATGCAACCTGCAGAGCACTATCCTCGCTTTCCATTTATTATGTAATTTTCATAGTATCCTGTAAGTTCTACTTTTATATCTATGATATAGATGCAGATTCTGAGTAATAGAGAAGTTAAATTATGTCTTCAGGTTTAAATACAACTATTAAGACAGGGATACGATTCAGACCCAGGTAATGGGTCCAGAGTCCATGCTATAATCCCTAAATAGCCATCTTCCAGTGATGGCAAACCTTTTAGAGACCAAGGGCCAACGCCCACTTATTTATTCCCAAAGTGCAAACACCACAACTAAATCTGAACATTGAGGTTTTCGTTTAGAAAAAAAACAACTCATATATTAAAAGAAAAACACAATGACAGAATTTTCAATGATAAAAGCAGCTCACATGCCTTAGGTTCACCATCACTGCCCTGTTCCCTATTTTCTCCCCACTGAACTGCTAGAAAGCACTGCAGAACACCTTGGGTACCCCTAACATCTCTAAATAGAGTTGTGAGATTGACAAATTTAACTGTTAATTACCCAGTTAATTCTCAAACTTGACTGCCTAGAAAGTCCTGAGTGATTCCAGCAGAGTGACATTTTGGGTGTACAGTATGGTTGAGAATTTCCAAACTCTGACTGAGACCATCTGGATTTGTGCAATGGGCCACATATGTGTCAGATTTGAACCCCTTTGACATGCTAAAATTGCAGGCTTGCTCACTTAAACTCAGAAACACCCATCACCTGAGACAGTGTGTCACAAATCCAGTCCAGGGTTAACGGGAAAGTATTAATTAGTGAACTGCATTGTCTGTAGTATTTCAAGTTCATGAAACTATGCATGACTAATGAGGCACAGCACAATGAATGTATCACACAGTGTCACTGAGATTACATTTCACTTAATCAAATACTGTGAGATGATTATGTGTGATGATGTTTGCAGACTCTAAGGTCATGCTTGGTATTATGCTCTTGGTTGTTCACCATTTTGTATCTTACTCTTTCAAGTATAAGATGCAAGCACGGTATTGTAGACATGCTCTCACTGCTCTGTGGTAAAACAGGACCATAAACTTTTTAGATATTATATTTTAAAAGCTTTTTGACTTGGCAGTCAGTGAATTTGACTACTTTATATTGGCTTCAATATTCATTTATCTGAAAAATATTTTTTATGTCAATATGAATAAGAAACTATTTTAGGTAGTAGGGATACAGTGAGAGACCAAAGTCTCTGCCTCGTGGATCTTTTATTGTAGTAGGGAAAGACAGATGAAAATTAGACCAGCTAACCAAGCATGGTGGCAAATACCTATAATCCCATTGCTTGGGAAGCTGAGGCGAGTTTGAGGCCAGCCAGGGCTACACAGTGAGCTCAAGGCCAGCCTGGGCTACCTAGCAAAAGGATGTTAAAAAAAAAATAAGAATAGACCATCAAGTAGACAAAATAAAATATCAAACAGTGCTGAGTCAAGTAAAAGAAATCAAGAGTGAGAGGAATGGAGAAGGCAAAGTCTGCTTGCTAGACAAGGAGGTTGAGGCTGCCAGAGTACAGGAGGAGGTAATTTCAGGTATGGGGCACAGGAAGGAAGGGCCCAGGATCATTTCACTAAAGAGTAGCAATCAGGTGTCCTCAGAGTGAAAGCAATATAAGGGGTCAGCAGGAAACAAAGATAGGGGAGAACATACCCAAGCAAATGATATGGCACCTTGTATTTGAAAGTTTTTGGAGAATTTTTCCCCATGGGAGTGACGTCATCCATGTGGAATTTGAAAGGAATTACCCAGCTACTCTCAGGATAATAGACTTTAGGAGCACAAGAATAGAGGCAGGGAAATCAATATGAACTAAAACAGCTAATTTTACATTTCCAAGATATGTTCATTTTTAATTATCTTTCTGTATTTGATTTATAATTTAATAGCACTGCAGTCATAAAATGTGTTCAGTGCAACACAAGTTGTTTAAAATTCCTTTGTGAACTAGCACATTGTTGGTTTTTGCATATGCTTTACAATATGTGAAAATAGAGGAGACCCTCCATTTGTTGAGTTCAAGGTTTTGCATTTTCAACAGCTCAAACGAGGCTGTTCAGATCATCCATATCCATGCTATTATTTGGTCTGCAGAGTCTGTAATTTTCTAATAGCCTTTTTATGAAATTTTACATTAGTGTTTGCTAAATTTAAATTACTTTTATTTAACATGTTTTTAAGATATGTGTCTATGTATTTATACAGCTTCTTGGTAGATTTTTTTCCTACATATGTGGTCTTTACAATGAGCATTAAAGCTTTTTACATTAAATACTGTTTTGATACTCATATTGACATTTCATTTTCTCTCAGTAAGTTCTCACCTGTAATATCCTTTTGCCCTATCTTTATGTTAGCCTTTCTGCATAGTTTTGTCTTAAATATTTATTTTTCATAAGCAGCACTCATTTGATTTGAGGGGGTGGTGTATTGTGGATAGTTTGTATTCCTAACATCTTGGTTTGTATTTCATTATTATTATTATTATTATTATTATTATTATTATTTTGTACCGGGGATTGAACTCACAATCTTGCACTTGCCAAGCAGGTGCTTAAACCACTGAGCTAAATCCCCAGCCCTTTAGTTTCTTTTTTTAAGCAATTTTTTTAATGTTCCTGCTGAAATTTTCCTTCTTTTACTCTAATACTAGTTTTGAGACCATAGATTATACTTCAATTATGTCAATAGCCGCTTTGTTTTTTAACATGTATGCTTATGAAGTACATCTAAAACACGATATAAATATCAGTCTTCTTTACCATCCACTACCAGTCTTTGTAGCATATTTTTCCCCCTCCACCGACATACAGATCTCCAGCAGTTAACCATTCTGCTGTTTCATCATAGCAAATACTAAAGGTTCTTTCGGTTTCTCCTAAATTACACACAAAATAACAATGGCCTGTTTCTAGAATCTCATCCTTCAAGTTCCACACATTCTATCACCTGACAAATAAACTCTATGCCAATTAAGCAGTTACACCTACTTCTTCCTCCAGCCCCTGGCAGTAGTCTGCCTTCTGTTTCTTTAAATTTGCCTAATCTGTATGTTTCATACCTACTGGATTGTACAATATGTGTCATTTTGTGTCTTTTACTCAGCATAATATTTTTATGGCTCAGCCATGTGACATCGTATATCAATGTTCTATTCCTTTTATATGTGGATAATACTCTGTAGTTTGAATATTCCACATCTGGTACCTTCATTTATCTGTTGATGGGTATTTGTGTTGTTCCCTGCCCTTAGTTATTATGCATAATGCTGTGTGAAAGTCTGTCCACAGAATTTTGCTTCAACGCCTCTTCTCAATTCTTTTATCTGTGTCTTTGTGGTAACTAAGATTGACCCTAGGCTCTTTGTCCTGAGTTACATTTCAGTTCTTTTTTATTTTTTAATTTTTTGAGACCCAGTCTCACTAAGCCTCTAAATTGCCCACGTTGGACTTCACCTTGCAGTCTTTTTGCCCCAGTCTCCCAAGGTTTTGAGATTACAAATATTGCTTCCAATTCTTTTGTGTAAATGTCTAGTAGAACTTCTGAGTCATATGATAATTTTATGTGTAATGTATTGATGAATGAATAAACTATTTTTCATAGGGGTGATACCATTTTACATTCCCATCAGCAATATATTAGAGTTCTGATTTGTTTACACACTTGCCAGTATGTTGTGTTGTTTTAATTTCTTTATGGCCATTCCAGTGGATATGAAGAATTATTAATTTTTTAGGTTTCCACAACTTTCCTGATTTTTCATTTATCCCAGTATTGCAGTGAATTAGGAGCAAAAAGGCCCATGAAAATATGGCCTGAACTCAAAACGTTTATCAGTTCTGGCTGTATTTCTTAAGTGGAAAATTGATTCAAACCCCCATAAACCAAAGTACCAACCATCGAATACTAGAATTCTGCAGAATGAGCAATGACATATAATCTTTGGAAGATGATATAGACTTTAACTTAATGAAAACTTAGTTAATTTTTGCCATCAAGTCTTATCTATCAAACCAGTATAAACCAGACTTTATACTATTTAAGTGATGAAAACTCAAATACTTGTATTTTTCATGCAGAAATTGTGCTATCTTCCAAAGGTTTAGTGCAAACTCTGATATCATTTCTCTCCCTTCTCACCTGCCCAAGAAATAAGTTCAACAGTGCAAGAAAGAAGAACCCACAGAAACAATTAAGAGACTTACATAGTGCCTGTATTTTTTAGTACTTTCTTAATGTCATATACTTTTATGAGCAGAATTTTTATATATTGATGATTCTGAACATACTATATATTCATGATTTTCCATAGTCCTAAAAACTATATATACTTCTATCTTCCTTAACCAAGAAAATTAAGAGGCACCTGTGTGCCACAAGACCTAAGGTCAAAGTAGAAAGGTTACAGTCCTAGATTTAGGTGACAAGCTGAAATTCTAATTCATACTCTGTGTGACCTAGGAATTAATTCTTAACCTTTCTGTAAGTCGGATAATACAGAGATGGATACAAATGTGCAAATACTTCCCCTGAAGCCATGGAGTACACCCGTCATGAATGTCCTACCTAGGTGAGCCTGATGTAGGACCCACATAGACCTAGTGTTTTACACCCCTGCATGGAATCAGCATTTACCTAGCCTGTCCCATTTACCCAAGGCAGCTTCCCCAAAGCAGCTGGTGGGTGCCCTTCTCCCAGACAGAAAGTTCACAGGAAGGAACAGCCTTCACCATGGAAACTTCAGAGGCCTTTTGTGCTCCCAGTGCTGGTTTCTCTTGCCTCCTTAACTATACCCCAGGTGGCCTGCACGTACATTCCACACAGGGTACTATTCTTGTCCTTGTAGGTTAATTTTTTACTAAATAGTGCCATCAGTCTTTACTAGGTTTTGTGCTGCCTGTTTCATACATATTATCGTAGTTTCCTCAGCAACCTGTGAAGCAGGTGCTGTTCTTTCTCCCCCACACTTCATAGGTGAAGAAACAGACCAGAAAGTAAGTTACCCCTACCCCACATCGACACATCTAGAGTGTGAAAGAGCCAGGTTTCAGTCCCAGCCTGCCTGACTAAAAGCAGGGTGTTAACCACTGTTAACAGGAACTGTTAACAAGCCAGAAACTGTTCCTTTCAAACATCTCTGTGAATTAGACAGGGCCGAGAGAATTTACCAAACCTCAGCCTCAGTGATTGACACTCTATTCTAAACTACGTCTTTAAATGTATAACCATGGTGTTAAATTTTTTCCATAAGCTGCTTCATCTAATCTTTTCAGCCCTGTGAAGGAGTTAGGTTTTAATGCCATGTTACACATTATTAGCATCCCCATTTTCCAGTTAAGGAAACTGCAGGGCATGGGGCAGCCAGGACTACTGATGCAGAAGTGGCAAAGCTGGATCTCAATTCAGGATGCCACACTACAAAAGCCAGAGAAGAGCACAGCACACATTAGTGAGGGTAACATGTGCCCCCGGGGTTTGGAATTTGCTTGTTTATCCTGATGCCATTTGAACTAATATTGTATGAAGTCAAGTTTCCGTCAAGTCAGTGAGCATTGGATTGAGAATATTTCTCCTAACACAAATTAAAGTGTATTTCTTCCACAAAATAAGCCCCCCCACACACACAGCTATTGTTTTTTATGCCCTATTAGTAGCTTGGACATCAGCAAGCACTTTTCTGAAAGGCTCACATCTGTCTCCACCCAAACTTTTCTGAGAGATGTTTTTGACTCCTGAGAATGCCATGTACCATTCTCTGAAAGGTCAGGATCCAAAACAGCCTGCCCACAGTGAGCGAAGGAGGTAAACTATGTCTGTGCTTGGAGAAGGGAAATGTGTGGGAACCAGCTGCAAAGTCCAGACTTGTGCTCACAGGTCTGGGGGTGCTCACAGGCAGGGAGGCCAAGGACACCATCTACAGCAGGGCAGTTTACAACATGTGGACAAAAGCCAGAGAATTCTGAGCTCTGACCTTTCTGCTGCAAGGAACAGAGGTGGAGCAATGTTTGTCTGTATTGGTTTCAATATCTGAACAACTTTCTGCGTGAAAAGCACATTTCAGTCTCGGTGTCTGTTGAGTGTAATGGTTTAATGTGGGACGGCTGTGCTGCATGAGGGAAAAGATGGAGCTGTCTCTTTGCAGGCAGGATTTTTTTGCTCATTGGTTTTTCCAGTCTCTTCCCCACTGTAAGAGTTTCCCTAAGTGTCCCAACCCAGGTCAAAGTCATCGTCACCACTCTTGCATTTGCAACCTAGACTGTACATTCCACAGCAGTGGGACAGGAAAAATGTGCTCTGCTCTTAGGTCCTGTTGCTTTCTTTGCAATTGACTAGCATGCCTGCCTGTCTGAGTCACACCCCATGCCTAGTCTCAGTCTCCCTATCTGCAAAATGACCACAACACCAGCTCACAAGGATCATGGACACTAAGCCATCTGTCAGGCACCACAGAAAGCCAGTCATGTTATAGCTTAACTCTTCAGCCCTTTATGGCTTTAAGGGAAGAAAACTCATATATGAAAGTCATAACCTGTGTATATAAGCAGTTCATAAGGTAACATTTCCCCAGATGGGTCCTGCAGTGTTTCCTATTGACATGCAATTTAAGGAGAAGAAATTGAGACTAAATAAATATTGGCTGTGTTGAGTACCCAGGGAGGACAAACTATGTTAATGTAAGACTTTTTGGAGCTAGAAAAATGCTAATGAGGACCTTGGAGTTAGAAGGTAGGGGAGGGTTTATTGAATTTCATAATCCTTGCTCACTAACCTTTCTTTTGTTTGTTTGTATTTTTGTTTTGTTTTGTTTTGTTTTGATTTTTGGTGAGGAGCAAGGAGTGTGTTAGTAAAAATGGCTACTTACATGTTACAGAAAAGTTTCCTGCAGGTGACTGCATATACCCCACAGAAGGCGTAGGCAGTTACCAAAGGTGTTACTTCATATGCTGTGAACATGAAATTGTTAGCTGAGCTAATATGTGTCTGAGTGCCAGTTAAACATCGTCAAATGTCAATATGACCATCTGTCTCTGATAACATAAAAAACTTGGATTATTACAATACAACAGAAAATGCCCACCCCCAGCCAGTGTACTTTAGTCTCTTGGTTGCCCAGGTAATACTTTCTGTTCCAGTTCTGGTTGTTTCTGTTTCTTAGAAACAGCTGGTCCCGTGATGCACATTGTATAAACCAGTCCCCAGTTGACAAATCTGTCTCTGTGCTTCCTGCTTGCTTATCCATATAAACTATAGACCAGCTGAAGTCAGGGCCTTATATTCTGGGAATGATCCTCCTCAGTGCCCATCCAATGTAAATCTGCCTCAAAATCCTGGGTGCCATTTCATTATTTCTGCTTGCTGTTGCAACAAGAGTGTTGATTTTGTCTTTCCAAATAGAGCACAAGGCTCCAGGCCACCTCAGCGCTGCTTTGTTCCAGTTCCTAGCACTGTTACCCTACATGAGAGGGTGAGCGAGCTCTGGCCGTGGCTTCTCATGCGAGGATAAAACTTCTACTTCCGGATACATCTCAAAAGCCATGTCTCCCAGACCTGCATTTTTTGCAGACTGGAGTCCATATCACTGTCTGTCATTTGGCCTCTGGTCTTCCATAGGGATTCCAGTTAACTCTCACAGCCAACCTTACCTCAGAGGGGGAAAATGTGCCAGCCTTTTGTTCTGTGAATGTTAGCTGCGCTTCAGAAATCTTAGCTAGGAAATTAGAAGCAATGTATAATGTTTATGTCTCCTGATTTCATTATGCATAGATCTAAATATATAAATTAAGCCCCCCACACCAGCATTTGGAGACACACATAGACACACACACACACACGCACATGCAAACACACACATACCCACGAGAAGTATTGAGTTTTTGCTTCAAAGAAGATTGTTTGAAGTCTTTGTAACCTTCAAACTATGAGAAATTTGACTTGAGATGTTACCTTCAAGTTAACAATTGCATTTTAATATGTCTACTGTCTCACAGGATCCCCACTGACGATGTCTAGAGAGAACAGAAAGCAAATTTTAAACTGCCAGAAAGAATCAACATGGAAATGCAGGCTTTTTCATGAGAGTTGACAGCTGATACAGTGTAATTGTGAACATTTTTATAAAGAAGGTTTTAGTATCCAGTGTGACTATACAGTGGGATTTAAAATATATGATACAGGATTGAAGAAAATGCCAACTCTGTCATGCGGGTACATCAGACTCCTCGATGCCTCATAATTAGTATTTTCCAAGATGAATTGTTAAATCCCCAACCTCATGCCCACCACACTCCCTTCAAATAGTCTCTCATTCGCCCACTGTTCTATAGCTCAGTCAATGGCTCTTACCTCTGCACCATCACGAAACTGAGGGGTTAGCCTTGACTCTGCCCTGTTTTTAATGCCCAAGTCCAATCAGTCACCAATCCCTGTCAATTCTTTAAGTCTGGGTTTCATTTCTCTGCTTCATCTAACCTCAGACCAGTTCAGCCTGCCAGCATTTCTCACATGGGTGGCTAAACAGTGTCCCACCTGATCTTTTATATCAAGTTCTGTGGGCCTTTTCTAGGTGATCGCCACTAACTAATCAGGGTGATCATACTGGCCATGTTAGAACATGGCAGCATCCTCAAAAGGTCCATTGGTAGAGGTTTAGTCCTCCAGGTGGTAGCATTGGGAGGTGCTAGGCATCCTTAGAAGGTGGAACTGAGGGAAAAGTCCTTAGCCCATCGAGGGTGTGCCCTCTGGGGTAACAAGGCGATGGTTGGCACATTTTTGGGTTACATTATTTGTCAAGAGGATAATGATACAGTGTCGTAACAATGCACTCCATTTTAACACAACAAAGATTTGAGTACATCAAAATGTGACTGTTTCATCAGCAGTTTATTATGTCTTAAAATATGACCTCATTTTTTTTACTGAATGCACACTTTGCAACATTTGTAACATTTTGTAAAGAATTTTTTTAACATTTTATTATTAGTATTTCCTTTTATCCCATCAGTTTACTGTTATCGCAATTTATTGTTCATTTTATAATACTACTTTCTGGTTTTTTGAACTAGGTTTGATACTATGCTGATGTTTCCTCCACGTGTCTGAATGCAGCATGGGGCTAGCTGTGGGACTGCTCACCCATGAATGGTTCTGAGTGGTTTCCACGTACATTTCTACCATTCCAGCCAGCCAGTGTAATTCCTGTATAAGCGGTCATGTGGGTCGAGATGATGCCGCATTCATTTGCTGTGTTGACCGATGAGATGACCTACAAGAGAGATGGCACCTGTGCACTGGTTCTAGGTCCCATAAATGTGTTTTTCTAGCTGTTAAAATGTTGTGGAAATCTCACAATGTCATTGTGTTAAGCTGTATGTGCAGCATGATGAATACATCATGCAAAAGTTATCTCTCCATTATCATTTTAATTTGATACTTCAGCACTGTAAATTGCCATATTTTTATTTAATAAGTAAATAATTATAAAAAATTATCTACATTTTTCTCTATGTCATTTTGATTTTCTGTTTAAGTAGGTTAGTGTATTCAGTTATGTCGGAGGGTAGCGTATCGAAGCACCACCCCGAGCAGCACTAACTCCAGCCATGCCACTGCCTCAGAGGGGATTCTGGGATCTCAGTCTCTCTTGCCCTGCTTCATGGTTTGAGATGTGAGTGTTCACTCAGACAGGAGCTCCCACCATGATGCACCATCTCCGCCAGAGGCCCAAACCAGTGTCCCCGTCATATCAGGAACTTAAGCCTCCAAAGCTGGGGGATAAACAAACTGTATTTTGTTTATAGGTAGTTAATCTACTCTTTTGTTGTAGTAACACAAAGCTCATACAACATTTAAATGAAAGTTGGCTCAAATCATTGTTATGCTTAAAACCTTCAGTGACTTCTCATTTTTGGAGAATCAAGTGTTTAAAACCCTTAAATGGTCTACATGTAAGTGAAAATTGGGTAGACTGACTTAGCAGATTCTTTAGACATCTCTCAAATCCATAGGAGGGGGAAAAAATCCCAATATGGTACTGGATCGACCACAGAACAGACTTCATGGCTGTAAAACAGACTTGTATATATCTAGGAATTAATGTGACAGAAGTGGCTCCAGTTAGTGAGAAAATGCCAGTTGCTTGGTGGATGGTACTGAGGAATGTGGTTTCCATTTGTATTACTACTTTAACCCCCTGTGAAAGTAATACCAGCGATAATACTTAATATGGAAAATATAAAGGAAAGCAAAGGATTTCTCCATGAATTCCCAAGTCACCATTTGTAAAGAGGAGCAAATGAGACTTTTGTAAGTTAAATTTGATCAATCATCAAGGGCGGCATCGATAGTATTAACAAATCTTCATTTCTCTGTTGATCATTGTGTTCCAGCCACACTGACCTTTCTCTTGGTCCCTTCAATGTGCTAAGCTCCTTCTTTATGCCTTTGAACCACTATGCTGTCGGTGTCTGTGTGTCAAAGTTTGCACCCCTCTGGTTCAGCTGACTGATCTCTCCCATCCCTGAGATCTCAACTGAAATGTCTCTTCTTTAGAAAGGCCTCTCCTGAATGCCTGAATTATAGTAGGTCTCCCTGCATAGGCCCACACTTCACCTTCTCCTTGCATTGTTCGAACACATTACAGTTGTAATTATATAACTATGAGGGTCTTAGTGTAATCTCCATCTTTCTGGGACTGTAAGTGCCAGGAAATCAGAGGAGACCTATTTATCTATTGGCCCAGTGGCTTATGTTATAAGATTCTTTTAAAATGCTAATGGGAAAAAATTAAATGTTAATGGAATGGATTGATACATGAGAGTTGAAAGATGGCTCATTGACACCACTTTCCAGATGGTTATTCCATGCCCAAGGAGATTATAGGCATAGAACTATTATCTCATCAAGAATTTGGGACAAGACTCTGTATTATTGCTTCTCCCTGTATCCCAAAATCTCAACAGCTTGGGTCTCATTTATATCCCTATAATCCCTTGGGCTGCCTTAGATGGTAACAAATGTATGTTGGTTAAATATCTATACCAACTCCTTTCTCCTGACTCAGTTTTCCATGTGTAGATTACCACATCACTCATACTGGCTGGCTTGCCTTTTGAAAACTCTGACAGCTACTGTCAGCCTGCATCTAATTACTTCTTTTGTTGACAACTCCCTCTCTCTGTTGCCACTTAATCTGATCTGAGCATTCAATTATTTAACAAATATTTTTTGAAAACTTAATGGGTGCCTGGAATGTGCTGGGCACGAGAAGCACTGGAAGTCCCCTGGCAGCGTTGACAGATCCACATGATGCCTCAAAAGAAGTCTTGACGCAGAGCGGCTCTACTCAGCAAAGTGCAGAGAGACCAAAATGCACCCAAATTTGGGCATGGAGCAGGGTGGCTGAATGAGAATGCTGTGCTGGGAAAAGTGGACAATTTGCTGGCTGACTTGAGTTGTGCCTCACAATGTAGCATCATTATTCACCACTGGGGGAAAATATTCCAAACAATAGGAATCCATCCATCTCCATAATTATAAAATGGTACCCCATGGAAATAACCATAGTACGGTATTGTTCCTAAATATACAGATTTTCCAAAGGATCAACCCAGAGCCAACTTAAAGAATCCTATAAAAATAACAGTGGTAATAGAAACATCAATGCTGAAGTAAAACTTAACAATCCTTTGGAAGTGATTTAACAACAAATCTGAGTTTGTGTCAGTCTTTTCTCCCTAAGCATAGCAAGAGTTTGTATCAGTTTAGTCAGTTATCTATCTACAGTTAACTCACTGTGCTACAGAAGGAGCCAGGGACTTCTAATCATCCCGATTCCTGGTCACATGGAAGGAGGACCAAGGATAAACCTGGGTGCAGAACTGGCTGGAAGAGGCCCCAGTGATGACTCTTTTATTTCCTGAATTAAAAATCCTATGGGGAAAATTTTTTTTTTCAGTATAAGAGAGAATTTTCTAATGCAATCAAACCAAATGTGGAATTACTCATCCAAGATGTATCAAGCTTCTTTCAAGCCCTCCTTCTAGATCTTAGAATTTGGCAGCCTTAATAGAGTTTTCAAAAAATTTTCTTTTTATTTTACAGAAGTTCTGTTTTCAAAAAAGTTATGAAGACAGTACAGAGTAATCCCATATAGCCCAGACTTTCTTTTATGAACATCTGATGTCAGTAATTATATTTTAAACAATCAATGAACTGATAATGATATATTATTAATATCTTATTAGCTAAAGCCCATCCTTTTTCAGATTAGTTTTTACTTAATGTCCTTCTTTGTCTAAGGACCCCCATTCCCAATGTATTTAGTCCTGTTATCTCCTTATCTGTTGATAATACCTCAAATTTTTCTTTGGTTTAGGTGACCATAACATTTGTGAGAAGTGATGGTTTAGGTACTTGGTAAAATAGCCTTTAACTGAGATTTCTTCTCACCATTAGCTCAGGTTAGGGTTTTGAAGAAGAAATACACAGAGGTAAAGTGCCATTTTATTTCAGCATGTCAAGGACACCTGCTTGAAGCATGATTTATTAGTGTTTATGTTGCTGGCCTTGGCCACCTGGCTGAGGCAGTGCTTGTCATATTGCTCAGCTAAGAAGTAAGTTATTCTCATCTCTCTCCTTCTGTGTTGCTCTATTTAAAAAGAAGACACTGCTGACTCTACTATAAGGGATTGAGAGTTATCTATGTAAATTATCTTCAGTTCTTCTACACAGAACATTTGATTAACCTTCCCCATTTATTTATCTATTCATTTATTATGGAATCCTCTTTGACATCCTCCCATCAATGTGGGGTTTGGGGGTTTATTTGTGTGGAATCTGTCCTTTCTCCTGACATTTCAGATTCTCCTGGTTTAGGCTGTAGATTTCTTGCCCCAGTAGTGGATAAGCCATTTCTCTAAGGAACACTCTCAGGTAGTTTTGTGTGTTTCTTTGTTAATAATTTCAAGGCATCTTTGTACCTCCCATGCAAGCATTTTGCACATATTTTCCTTCTTTCATCACCACAATACAACCTTTACTGCATGTCCGAGAAGCAGAAATTGTATACTCAAACCATACAGTTATTAAAGAAATGGAGTTGAGACAAAAGCCCAAATCTGCCTGACCCCAAAGCTTGCATCTGCTCCTCACTCCACAAGGCCAGCCTTCACTGGTACCTTACCTTAGTGTTAGATAGAAACGTTGCAGGCTCACCTGCCTTTATGTCACGAGGAAAGAACAAAAGCCAGCCCAGTTCTCCTGGGCAGTATTCCCCTAAAGGTTCCAGCCATGCTGACTCCTTTCTCCTCTGAGCACTTTGCACACCGAGAGTTCAGAGCCTCCTCTGGGTGTAGAAGTTGTTTGTGCACAATCTTGTGTTTTCTCTGTGTATCTAAATTCCCAGAGCAGATTGTTAGCTCCTCCAAGGGCAAGGAAAATATGCTACAGTATAGGATTATCAAGATAAGAAACTTCTGGCTGCCACATCATGTTATAACAGACTGTGGAGGGAGATACGGAGGTGATGAAATGCAAATAGTGAAATCTGTGAATCTCGTACCAGGAGAGCATAAATCTTGATTGAAGTGTTATCGCGTTGTCGTGGTGGTTATTTTGTACTAACTCAGTCTCCTCTTGGGCTAGATGCATCCTAAAGCATTTAGGTCATTCGCATTTCCCATTCTCCAGGGCCTGAATGGAACCCGACATGTTCCACACACACCATTAATGTCCAGAGGATTCTTCAAAGAAGCTCTTGGGTCCTGGACCGGTTACTCCCTGCTCTTGATTTGCATATATTTTTAAGCAGCTTTTCTCTTAGGAAGGCAAGGTTTGCCTAGAGACAAACAGAGTGACAGCTGTGAGGGATCATAGGTCCTGCTTCCTTCAGAAACCCCAGAAAGAAATAGAGTAAATTCTACAGGTCATAGAGAATGGAAATATAAATAATAGACAAGAAATTTCATCCAAAAAAACCTTAAGTGGCTACATGATGAGTGGTTGGGCTGGCAAAACCAGAATCCAGTCTTTCAATGAGGGAAGCAAAAAAAGTTGTGAGAAAATGCAGAGCCCAGGCAATATCCAGAAACCAGATGCTCCTGTAGGTCCCAAGTCCAGGGTGTGGAATGAATCAAACTAACTAAAATCATGAAAATTGACTTCACCAGGGTTACATGTAGTCGATAGTGTTGGAGAAATTAAATGGATAATATCTAGAGATGGCACAGAAGTATATTTCAGGCCACAGGAAGGGAATCACCTGACGAAACATTGAGACCTGTTGAAAGCTCTTGCAACTGTGAGAGATGTGGAGTGGCTACTCTTTGTTATAAGGCTTGTAGCATTTGACATTTACACATTCTACTTTGATATAGGAATAAATAATACATTTTAAAAAATCAGATACAATAATTTTTAAATGTCAGCATGCCGGAACACTCAGTGTTCAAATAGCCACACACACGGTAGCCCTGGAGGACATGATGGAACAAACAATGTTCATTTCAGTGGCCTCAAGTTATCAAGAAAAGGTTTGATTCCCGTCTGCTTATTTTACTTTAAAGAAACAGAGCTGTGTGTAATTTTTTTTCCCATCCAAATATTTGTGTGCTGAGAATTCCAGTGCCGAATGGACTTCAGTTATTAGATGGGAGTGTGGATATAGACTTTGCTTCTCCTGCCACTGGGGAGAATGTCATGTCGCCTGCTTTCTGCACCACCCATATGGCTGCCCCTTTGTCCAGAAGACTCACAGGCTGACTGGCTGAACACTGACTTGGCTGACCTGCACCCTCAGGTGAAGATCTGCCAGACTCCTTTCCCTCAGCAGAGCTGAGCCTGCGGCATCTACCTACAAAACCTTTATCCTCCAAGGTTGCCCTGAGCTCAGATAGCTAGGCACAGAGGTGAACAGAAAAGAGCACTTGGAAATCAGAGGAGGATATGAGAGCAAAAGACGACTGGGTGTTAGTCTGTTGTCCTGGGTGGGTTTTCCTGACTTAGTAAAAGAAGTCAGAGAGCAAACTAAAAATCACAGAGATGCAGCTACCATGGTGAGGCTCTTCACATGTTAGCTGGGCCATGCTTTCTTCCTGGTAATCTTTGTGTTATGTGCATACTTGTGAGGATTCTATCAATGTGTCCCAAATGAGAATGAGGTTCTTTGTTTAAACCTTGATGTAGCAAAGATCTATTTCCCAGGATGTTAGCATATTAGAACAATTAGTGCTAAACTATATTTTGACATGGTTATAAAATGCAGTAGATGGTTTTATTATAGCTCACTCTAAATCTTGACCCAAGTGATTGGAGATTTATAAATGATCGAATTTTTGAATACTAGTAAGGACACACAAGTAGTAGTTGAAAAGCAATTGTGAGCTAATGGCATATAGGGAGAGACCCTTGGAAAGATGGAAACAGAGACTGTTGAAAATTTAAGCATGGCTGGGGATTTAGCTCAGCAGCATAAGCACCTGCCTTGCAAGCATGCGGTTGTGAGTTCAATCCCCATTACCGATTAAAAAAAAAATTCCTTTGAAAATTTAAGCAAGCCCTGCTCCATTCTGGAAAGGTTGGAAGAATCAGCAATGTAATTAACCTTCTGGAACATTTCTCTCCATCTCTCCCTCTCCACTTCTCCCCTTTTCCTTTTTCCTTAGCTTCTTCCTCCTTTCGCCCTTGTCTCTCACTTTTGTGTCACTCACTCCTCCCTTTCCCCCCTCGTTTCCTTACCCTAAAAATTACTGAGGACTTAATGTGTGCCTGACAATGGACCACATATCTTTCCATAATCACCTGTGCAATTTTAAATAAGCCCATCTCATGAATTTAATAACTACTATTTGCACCAAAATGTAAAAAAAAAACAGAATAGTTAAGTAACTTGTTCAGTGTCACACAGCTTGCGAGCGGTAGACTTGGGACCGGAAATCCGCTCACCTCAGATCTCCTGCAGCCTCCCTGCACACGGAGTGCGCCACTGCAGGACAGTAGCTTGATGAGGGTGCTGGGGTCAGTGTGGAGAATGGGAAGAGTCAATCACAGAGGAGTGAGCCGACTTGTACGAGGCCTCACAAGAGTCAAGGCGAGGGGAATTTATCCAGTTCTCTGAGTCTAGGCCACTCCTCCCCAGTGTGAGGTAACTGTATATACGAAGAGAAATTTTAGTACATGAACCTCTGAAACATACCGTCACCTGTCTTGATGGCAAGTTCTGAATTTGTACTTCATTTGAATGGCTTTAAAGTTGAACTGAGGACTCTGAAACAATGACAAACTGTTTTAGGTTAATACTTGTTCCCTTAGGTTTGGAGGAAAATGACAATATTATATTAGAAGGACTTCTGCTGGGCATGGTAGCACATGCCTGTAATACCAGCACTTGGGAAGCTGAGGCAGGAGGATCACTGCAAGTTTTTCCCTACCTTATTCTTCCTTCTTTCCCCCTTCTCTTTCACTTTGTACCACACACAAGCCTGGGGTACAAAGTGAGTTCAAGACCAGTCTGAGCTGCATAGGGAAACTCTTTCTCAAAAACACAAAAAGAAAAAAAAAACAAAACTTTTTTTTTTTTTCAAAAAAGAAAGGGGAGTATTTAATTGTAAACTGTTGGGGGTTGGCCTGAATCAGTCATTACCTGATGTGTAAGAAGTCAGTGTCTTTCCTGGGCAGTGACTTCTGTTCAGCAGCTCTCACTGAAGGTTATCTGATGACTCGGGGCATGAATGGGTTATTGATCCTGGCTGCCCACTTAGCAGGGAACCTTGGGTGACACAGGCCATAACCCTAGACTATCGATGCACAGTGGGTACCATTTCATTTCTTCCCACCATTGTCCACTGCATCAGCTGTCACGTACAGATGCTTAGGCTGGGCTCCGTAATCCAGGCTCAGCCTCTCCAGTTTTAAAAGTAGAAAGACACTGGACACCCAGTCCATACTTACCTTTATGACTTTTGTTTTTCATTTATTTCCACTCGGTGAAATCATTACACATGTTCTTTTCAAGGGTCAACCCAAATCATTACTACCCCTCTAGGAAAGTCTCCAAGCACTTGGTAGCTCCATATTGTTTCCAGTATTCACTGTCTAGCATATTTGTCCCTGTTAGAAAGTAACATTGAAGGTGAAGTTTGAATTTTGCTTTGCTTATAAGATACTCTTTTTCATGTATTTGGACAGAATTAGTGTGTAGATACATAATTGAATGTTCATAGAGGTTTATACCATGTGGTAATAAAGGTGTAGAAAGACAGGAGTGACTGCAAAATTCTGTTTTTCCGATGACAACTAGGTGATGCTGACAGGTATCAGTGAAAAGAACTTAGCAAGTGATGGCCTTAGGGGTACCTCTAGCCCTCTCATACCTCCAGCAAATTAAGAATCACTTTTAAAGGATTGTAGTGGGAAGGAAAAAAGGAAGGAAGAATAATGCATCATGACACATTAAGACCATACAAGTTTTAAAATGTTAAATGATATGAAATTCTAACATCACTCTTCATAGATAAATGGTAACATTTTCTTGGAATGCTAGCATTTCCTTTCTGTGTACTGTCTAGGAGTGTTTTACACAATACAGCAGTGTGGAGTAGTTACAGCAGAGATGCATCTGTCAAAGCCACCCTGAAATGTTTGCCATGAGGCCCTTCTCAGAGATGGAGTGCTAAGCCCTGTTCCGTCCCTTTTAGAAGTGTCCAGCACTCCTTTACAGAAGAGAAGAGTGGATGGTACCCCAGAGGGCCTGGAAGCAAAGAAATCCAAAAACAAAAAAGGAGAAGAAAAGGAAGGCAGAGGTTATGGCTCTCTTGAATTTTCAATGCATGTGCTGCAACTGTCTCCCCAGAGATGTCTCACAGATGACAGTGTGACCGCATTCCTCCCAAAGGCAGAGATGGCGTGTTTCACCCCAACTTCCTACCTTCCTTACAGATTCTGCATGGTTCTGATGGAGAAATTGTAAACTAGAGGGCTAGCTCACATCTTCAGCAAGACCTCAAACACTCTGTGTCCCAGTTGTTGCTGACTCAAATGTAATAATGTGTTTTCCAGAGAAACCAATTTGTGTGTGTGTGTGTGTGTGTGTGTGCATATGCCCGTTTTTGAGGAAATCTGTTTTGGGTATATGATTTCTGATTTTCACATGGGTGGAGATTATGAAACATTTGGGATTTTCAACTCAAGATGACTCAATTGGAACTTGGCTAAAACTGGTTTAATCACTTGATGACTTATTGAGAGTTGCTGTTCTTTTAGTTTAGAAATGTACCATTTTCATGTGTTTCTTCTACTTTCTTATTATAGGGTAATGCCCTGTACTTCAAATCTGCCAGAAATGTGACAGTGAACATTCTCAATGATCAGACTAAAGTGCTAACTCAGCTGATAACAGGTAAGAAATGAAAGAATTTAGAAATGCCTGGTCCTTATTAGGAGCTCAGAAAATGCAGACTTGAAGGTCAAAGAAAGCACTTTGAGAAGAAGGCTTGTTAACATCTTTATAGTGTTGAGAAAGAAAATACAGCATATAGTTCATGGTGGTTTATAGTTTTACACCCACCCATTGATCCAATGATATCTGCTCAGGAGAAAAAAGAAATCATGGCCCCTAAATTCAACCCAGCTGCTTCACCTGGTTCTCAACCAAAGAAAAGCTCCCAGCTCCAACACTGGAAGAAATACCAGGTGTGTTAGCTAGATTGAGGGAGTTGAGTATGTACAAAGCCACACACTATTCATTAGGGGCTGTAGAGATTTTTAATGGTAGTTTACATCCATGCCATCTTTGCTATATGTGCTCACTTTGGACCCAACATATTTGCAAGATGCAGATGTATGCATGAAATATGTTTGTGGAGTTCTTTTTAAATAGATCTGCTTTTAACAGCTGGCAAGGGGACCCACTGGACTTAAGATGCACATTCCAAAAATTTAAACAAGGATTAGTTATTCTTAATAACAGTAAGCATGGGCCTCATGGTCATGGCATCGTGTCATGTGGTGTGATCACTGTACCCACTGTAGATTATACACGGCTATAAACAGCCCACTGGAGGAGGAAAAGATGTGTGTGTGTGTGTGTGTGTGTGTGTGTGTGGCATTATTATACCTCCAGATGAAAATGCCATTTGTTTGACTTGAGGGCTAAATGAAAAGTATCCAGATGGAAATTTTGAGAAGCCACTTGCCCAAAAACCCTGAAACTTCACTGCAACTAAAATTTCTGGAGTCCCACTGATCAGCAAGCCACAGGGAAACAGATGCCTTAGTGCCCAGAGTCGTTTCTACTGAGGGGGGAGCCCCACTCTCCAGGACAGCCACACATGGTGCTCTAGAGGTGCTCAGCCACTGGATGACTTGGACCATCCAGCAGCCCAGGCGCTCTTGGGTTTGAGGAACCGCCGCTCAGCAGAGGCTGTAACCCACAAACATGCTGTGTCGGCATGCAGCTTGCTTGGTGGCCTTGCTTCTGTGACACCCGGCCTGTATTCACCAAGCTAAATAATTAAATAAACAGCTTCACTAAGCAATGATTTAGCTGGCACGTGTGGAAATTGCCTCCAGGAGGGAAATAAATCCAACTTCCAGCTCCAAGATTCCCTCCTTCAGAAGGAATGTATTTAGCCTGTTGGTCATTTGCCATTTATTTGCAGAAGGAGATTTGGTTTACTTGAGAGAGTTCTGCTTTGATAACGCTGGGATGACCAAAGGGCCTATTATCCACCCAAAGAGTCAGCCTCTGCATTCCTTCCTCCACTTGTGTACCCTCGTCTTCCCCTCTCTGTCCTTTCCCCTCTCCCTGACTCCCATTCCCGCCCATCCTCTCTCCCCCTTCTCTTTCTGTTTCTCCTTTTTACCCACCCTCCCTCTTTCCTCACTCTTCCCTCTCTCCTCCCCCGCCTGCCTTTGCCTTTCGTCCTCTGGCCTTCCCTCCTTCTCTCTCTCCTTTCTTTTGTCTCCTCTCCCTCTCTTCTTATACCTTCATCCTCCAGTAGTTTTTGATTTTCTGTTTCCCATTACCAAATTAGCCTCCCATGGGAGCTGAAAGACACCTGTCCTTAATTCTCAAGGTGAATAATGCAAAATACAAGTCAAGTAATACAAAAATGAGATGGACAAAAAACCCTCCTAGTCCTAAGAGGAGACTTTCTAGATGATTTCTGCAGAGGTTAGTAGATATGTTCACAGTATGATTCTAAACTCAGAAATACACAGAGAGCCGCACACACACATTCAGATGTATAAACTTGGTTTTCCTTCAGGCTCTCCTTTTACATTTCATTGATGGGCACAGTGGAAAGCAACATAGTTGCAGCAGACAATACTCTGTAATTCCTGTCTCACTGGGTGGTGTACTTACCTGAAAACAGATCACTCCCCGCTGGTAAGCAGGAAGTCTGCTAAGGAAGTCCTTTGGCTTCAATTCTCCCATTTAGCAAAAACGTACCTGAAGACCATTAAAAACCCTGGTGTTGGGAGTTCAGAGGGTCTTTTGTGCACGATACATGCTTTCAGTGACATCTCTGTTCCCTGTTTGGCTATAACACATAGATGGCCTGCAGTGGTGCTATTTTCTTGTCTCAGGAATGAGTGCAAACCCCAAATCTTCTGCCCACTGAAGGGCGTGGCAGGGATACCTTCTGCAGCAGCATCTGGAAATGGACATGTGGAACTTATTTCCATGGAGGAAATTAGGCTGGCTGACCACAGCTCCCAGACTCAGGGCAGTGGCTTGGTGTGGATGCTGCTAATGCATCCTGATGGGCTCCAGTTCTCCTCCCTGTTTAGGAGATTAATTAAAAAGGCACTTCACACATAGACTATCACACACAGGGGGGATTATCTGAGGATTAGTTTCACATTATAAATAGTGATTTTTTTTTTCCCACTCTGGAGAGGAACAACGGGTTCACCAAGGGACCTCCGAGTGGGCTTCCGCTTCATTTGCATATCCCTCTAGGGTCATTTTTTAAGCTTCCAGCCCAGTCCAGGGAAATTTGGCAGCCCCCGGTGGAATCCACAAAGGGCAAGCTGTCTGCACCACTGAGCCAGCAGTTGCTCAGTGGGGTTTTGGCTAAAACTACCAATTACTGAACTTTAGCTATGCAAGTGGTTCTGGCCCTTGCTAAATTCCATTTTGTCTTCTGCAAAGCCCTGAAAAGCAAGATAACTTAATTGTACTTCGTCTCTGCAGTACACTTTCCTGTAAATCTCCCCAAACATTCAGGAATCCAGGATAAGCTCAGCCCATCCTCAGGCAGGGGTCCATAGCTGACCATCCTGCCCAGGTTAGTGGAGGCAGAGTCTATGTCTTTGTGTCCCCCTGTCATTGACCCCCTACTTTGCCTTAGCACTCAATTCAGAGCATGCAAATTGTTACAGTCTTTGCCCACCCCTCAGGTCATTCGTGTACTCACTCATCCTAAGGACTATATTTCATTATGTCCTCATCCCTTATCTCTCTTCCAAAAAAATGTACTGTTTTTCGAGTATTCACCAGCAATGGAGATTTTACTTGACATTTAGGTGGAGTCACAAAGACAGCTATGTCTTGCTCCTCACAATGATAACTAATGCAGTGGTGACAGTGGTGGCGAACCCATGGCACGTGAGCTGCCATGCACTGTTTGTATCATTGAAAACTCTAAAAGATTCATCACCACTGAATCTGAATCCCTCTTTTCACATCTCTGTTCTTCACAATCTCCCTCTGGTCCTTGTCTCTGATTTTCTATTTTCCCTTATCTTCAAAAAGCTCACCAGCTCCTGGCTGTTCTTCTGTTCATGTAGATTCTAGTCCTCTTTCCCTTCCCAGACCAATAGACTTCACTTATCTTCTGTGGGACAATTCTGAAAGCTAGATTACAGACTGAGATTTCCCTGAGGTCAGCAATGACCTTGGGAAAGCCCACAACCTGGTTTCTGCTCCTTCTCCGCACCTATGCTGCTTGGAAATTCTGTGCAGCCTCTGCTGTCTCAGCCACTGGCTCATTAAGGAACTTTTTCACTGTCCTTTCTGTGTCAGAAGGCCAGCATGGAATGTGCTAGCAAGAGATGAGGTCTGCCAGATGGATACAGTCATGTGAACAGTAAAGCATACTAAGAGGCTCTCATCATTAGTAATTGTTAATGCATTGTGACCACCAAAGTAGAAACCAGCTGACAGTGATCATGGCAGTGATGTTGGTAACCTCAAGATCGGTCCCTGCATTTCACAGCACTTATCCACCAACAGAGCTCTTTCTGTAAATTCAGTGTCATCTGATCCTTTCGACCTTTCTGAGGTACATGAAGGAGTTGATGGTATTTCAGCTTTATAAGTAGAGAAACCGAAGTTCATAAAAATCTAATTTGCTCAAAGCCACATGACCAAAAAGTGAGAGTTGAAGCATGATTTATGCCTTTTGATTCCTAACCCAATATAGCGGTATTAACAAAGAATAAAACCATACCAGGAGCTGGCCTGCAACTCCCAGTTAGGCCTCAGCCGTTCCTCTGCCTAAATGTAAATAACTTCACAGAACACCCCAAGACAGGGCCAGTCACTGGCCCCAATAGATCCAGACAAACAAAACACACACACACACACACACATGCACACACACACGCACACATGCACACACGCGCTCTCAAACACAACTCTAATAAACTGCAAACTCAGACTAAAAAACAACATTAAGCATGCCACAAAAAACACCAAACATCTGCTATCCTACTAAATATAAGTAACAGTTGATTCCTTAAATGTGACAGTTTCGTGTTGCCTTGGTCTTTTTTACTTTTGGTAAGGTTTATTAAGATACTCAAGCGCAACATTACTCTAATTTCCTGGAAGTATTTCACCTTCATTTCTTAACACCTTCATAAAAATATCCCTAGGATGAGACTAAATCCTACAGTGAGTCCTTTTAATAACTTTTTAGTGAGAGGCTGCAGGGTTACCCAGGGTGTGACTCTACCCTCCCACACTGAGGATAAAGCCAGGATTGTTCCCCTGCGTTTCTGATCCTGGTGCTCTTTGGCTGGTAGACCTTTCATGACTACTTAGTATTTAGTAATATTCTCTTGAAAAATTACCTAAAACAAAATAAAAAAGGTATGTCATCATTTCTTATGAAACTTTGGGGAAAACACAAGGTATCAGACTCTATCAAGTTCATAAGAGTTTCTAGATTAAAAAAAAAAAAATGTTGATCAGAGCTGGGTCAAGTGAGGATAGTTACACCCGTGAGTTATTCTGATATATTTCCACTGACCAAATTGTGGGAGGCACATGAAATACCAGCTCAGCCAGACTGAAATGTCTCCTACTTTTAGAAATTTTCTAACACCTAAACCTGTTTTACTTCTCATATAGTATCTAAAACCCTCTGCAATTTTTACAATCACTGATTAATAAATTGTTAAACTTAGGTCAGTCTTTCTCCATCGTAATATAGATGTGATGGGTCCAGAGGCCTCATCTTCCTTGCGTACCACTCTAGACAGCCCACTTGCAAGAGCAGCGTCTGTTGTCACAGGATTAAATTTATTAAGTCTATTGGTACAGTTTAGGTATACATCATGATACGTTTATTTCTTATGGAATGAATTTCTAGTATAAAAGATTTAACAACATCTAAGGCAATTAATTCCAATATATTACAGCTGTTTCTGCCAGGAATTGTTCTAGCTCCAGAGGAAACAGACTTGTCTTGGTGTCAGAGGCAGCTAGTGGGTCAAGGGTACAGGAGGAGACAGATTCCAGCAGATTTCTGAGGCTCTCTGACAGTGAGGGCTCCGAGGGATAGGCAGTTACCTGGAGGAATGATGTACCTTGTGGACCCGAATGCACTGAACCGGAAATCTACACCTGCTTGACACTAATTTGGTGGTTAGCAGAGGGGAATTCCATTCAACCATTAGTTTGGAAGGAGGACATGACGGTCCTTAAAATCATAACCTGAGAGCATATGATTAAAAGTAACCGATGGGATATGACTCAAGGCAAGAGTCTGATTTTTACAGTCGGCTTCTGAAAACCAATCCACTAACATTAAAATCCAACCCAATCTTGTCAGACGTATATGCTCTATTGAAAGCTTTTTGAAGTCAAATGCAATGAGACTAATGCATTTCTGCTTTCTCTTTTGCCCTCTGTCTCCCTTTTAGGTCCAAAAGCTGTAGAAGCTTATGGCAAAAAGTTTGAAGTGAAAACAGTGTCTGGAAAATTGCTCTTCTCTGCAGATGACAATGAAGTGGTAGTAGGAGCTGAGAGATTAAGAGTGTTAGGTAAGGAAATTTTAATCATTCAATTGATCTTGTGCTACCATATTTGTTTTTAAGGAAAACTAAAATTGTGCAATGGATGGGATGTTTGTGCCCCCATACTCCTTGGAGAATGCACGTGTTGAAATTGAAACCCCTAGTGTGACAACTTGTAAAGGTGGTGCTTTTGCAAGGTAATTAGGTATTGAGAGCAGTGCCCTCTTGAATGTGATTAGTGTCTTTCTAAGGGACTTGGAGAGGGTACCAGACGGGATCATGAGCACATGCGTGCTTCCTTATGGTCTGTGTCTCTATCAATCCCCTCCTTCTTCCCTTTCTCCGTTCCCCTCTTCTCTCTCTCGCTTCCTCCCCAACCTTCTCTGTGTATGGGTATCCTGAGAACTTAACAGTCTGCAACTGAAAGGCTAAGACTCAATCTTAGAATGGCAGCTTCCAGAACTGTGAAAAATAAAGTTCTGTGAGACTGTACCAGTCTATGGTACTTTGTTGTAGCACCCCAAATTGAAACAAATGATGTCTAGAAGAGCGAATGAGTCCAGTTTCCTGGATTTTTTTAGTATATGTGCTGCCTAAGTGAGCACTAATTTCCTGGATTTTTAAAGCTAGGTAGTTGAACCTCCCTAGAGTCCCCTGGTAGAAATTTTTCATGCCACATATTCATTTGTTGCACCTTTCAGCCCTGAGATTTGGGTTGGGACATGTGCTTATGAGAAAAAAATGTACTAGAGTATATGCAATACTCACAGACTGACAGTTTTGCTTGCCGCATTGGAGATGTTATGCATAAAAAAGCAATTCCTAGAACTGGCTCCAAATTAAGAATCCTGGAGGAAAACTTCTGAAAAGTTTAGATTCGTATATCCAACCATGACTTACCAAATCATTTCTATGGTGGAAGTGCATAGTACAAATGCTTGCAGCATTTTCTCTCATGCCACTGTCAGAGTTGCTGAGTTTAAGCACACAGCAAAAATGTCTTCCTTGGCTGTACCCTGGAACTGTCATGCAGTTGGCTTGTGTTCTGCTGCTGGAGCAAATCTGGCTTTTGCCACCTCTGAGTTGTATGACTTTTGGCAATTTACTGACATCCCTGAGCCTGGTTCCTTTCTGCTCAACAGGGCTGAAAGCATTTACTATCTCCAGTTGTCTGAGAATTAAATGAGACTCTGTTTAGGCCTTGTACACAAAACTCGGTCCTTGTCAATGGGTACAGGTGTTGCCACTGTTTCAACTTGGATTACTACTGCTGTTTACACTAATCCTAGTTCTTCTTTTGTTCCTTAAGAGTCACTGTAGCATGTGGTTAAAAGCTCAGGCTGTAAGACTAACTTACTGCGATTTTAATCCCATTTCCGTTCTTAAGCAAGTTATCCAACCTGCCTGGATCTATTTTTTGAGCTATAAAATTAGTATAAGAGAATCTATCTTCCCAGACTGTTGGAAGACTGAAGGAAATAATATATGTAGAACAGTAAGTTGGCTAAAATATTAAGTGCTCAGTAAGTGCTAGCTGTTATTATCTTAAATTATTGTTATAAGTTCTTTCCACTGGAATTACCTGTTCTCGGCATTATTATTTGTACTTTACATCTTCTCTCAACGCTATTATTTTTATGCACTTCCTGACTGTCACCTCTGCCCTCAGTCTGCTTATCTGGTGTCTCTCTACCCCATCACTACTCCCCTTCTCCAGCACCATGTAATACATATTTATATCCATTTTTCTCAGTGGATGATTCTTAGAACTCCGTCCCCAGTGTCATCTCTGAATTCTAGATTTTCCCCACCATCTGGATATGCCAGCCTCACAAAATTGGAGGTTTCGAGTGCTTAGCATAGTCTAACAGCACATACATACACACACACTCCACACCCTGCAAATTCTCTTGGTACTGACCTCCCTCTACCAGGCTCCTCAACACTCTAGCTTTGTGTCCTCAGCAGAGTTAGAAGTCAAAAGAGTCTAGAGGGATGCAGGTGGCAAAAATGCAGGGTGCAGAGACAGTGAGGTGATGCACAGTCTCGTGCCTAGTTAGCTGATTACCTGTGGTGTGATCTTGATGCCTGCCTTTATCCTTCAGGCCTGTAATTTTTCCTGGCTGTAAAATGAGAGTTGTTATTTGTGATCACATTAGTGATATTTCACTCTGAGAATAATATGGGATACAACCCGTCTCTCTCCATCATTAGCATTTGCTTTCTTTGCTGTAAAAATATAGAAAGGAAGCATCAAAATAAACACCACTGCTGCAGCCAGTGCTTAAAGGATTTGGAAATGACTTCCCCATAAATCTCATGTCAACCTACTTGGTGAAATGAGCCCAGTGTGTTCCAGGAATGAGCTTCCTGTCAGCTGGGATTCAGCCATATGGTGTGGAACCAGAAGTTGAGGCAATTGCATTTGCAGCTTAATGAGAAGTTTGTCTCTTTGTGCTGTGAGGCTGTATGAGCTCGTGGGAGGATGGAATGTGGATGCATATTTCATGGTAGCATCCAATATAGCTGGGTGTGAATCATTGCTCCACCTCTTAGGATCCAAGTGACCCTATCCAAGTCTGCTTTCCTCTTGAAGCTTTAGTGTCCATGTGCCTAAAACAAAAAGGAAGGAACAAAATAAATAACGAATGAATATCCTATTAGATACAAGCAAATATTATGTAAAAAGTTATTTGCTTTAGTTGTTAGTCAGTGGATGGGGGATAAGCAGAAGGGAACTAAAATGATGATGCCTCTTGGGTGTAATGGCTGTACTCATGGGTTCAGAACAGTTTATAAAATTCTTCTCTGTACATACATACAGAAATGTATGTAGTTCAGTAGCAGAGATGTGCCTGGCATGCAGAAGGCCCTAGGTTCACTTCCTAGGACTACACACACAACCCTCTGTATAAGGACACCCACCTCTTCAGTTTCTGAGACAGTGACAATGGTCAGCATACTCAAAGGACTTTGACTACTATGAAAAAAGAACCAGAAGCCATGCCTCTTAAAGAATGGTTCAGTTATCTGGAAACTTAGCACCTAGGGAAGATAAGGCAGGGTGAAGGAGACATAAATAAAATGTAGGCAAGGTGCAGTTACTGCAGCAGATTTATGTTTGTCTCTTTTGGAGAAAAAGCAGGTAAAAGCTCTTCAGTTGACTAAGCACAAGCTTTATAGTTAGCTCCAGCTTGAAATACTGGTTTCTCTCATTTGTGGCTCCACTTTCATAGGTATCCTTTTATGGCTCTGTGTGTCTGGCTCTCAGCACTGTCAGGAGAACAAAATGGCCCATTGGGTTCCTGGAGAGTGAATCTCACAGTGTGAGACACAAGTAAACACTCACTATCCACCATAGCCTTATTGGCAATGGGGATTCTGTTGGTCAGCTTGTGCTTCACAGTACTCACAAAAACCTGACATTATCTTCAACCCCTGTGTAGTCACAAAAGAAACTGGCTTCGAACTTTATAGGCATATTTACGCATCAGATAAATCTGGACAAGTACATTTCTTTGACATAGCTGGGGCCAGAATAAAACTTGAAAGTTCCATACTGCTCTGTGTGCAGGTAAAGATTTCTCTAATGTATGTCTTCTCAAGTTGGATTTTGTTAGTGAAGGAATTAAAGGCCTGATTGATTCCCAATATTATAGAGTTTTTTCCTATTCACCATGACAGTTGGTTCTCAAAGTATAGTTCTTGGATGGAGAGCATGAGCTCTGGGCTGCTTATTAGAAGGGTAAACTCATGCTGTTTGCTAGACCTACTGAAACTCAGGTGGAGCCAGAACAATGTTGAGACTCTTAACACTTCGTAATATTTATACATGACTGACAAGACAATCATAGGAAAATCACTTTAGAGCAATGCTGCTATTACTTTTAGATAAGAATAGGCTCTGTTTTGGCCACAGAAAACCAATAAAGCCACAATATAAACACAGCTAACACATAAAATGTTTACGTGTTAAAGTCATCATTCACCATGGAGAAACACACTTGATCCTAAAAGCAGTCTCAGGAGAAGCACATAAGCTTGTCATGTTCAATTATAGGTGACCAAGATGCGACACAGAGTCATCCCATAACTTGCCAAAACTTCTACACAGAGCAAATGACAGTGAGGGTTGAATAGAGGCAATCTTGCCCATTCTAGTCTGCAATCTGTCTCACGGCAGTCTTCACACAGTTGCATCCTAAGAAAGCCAAAGAGAATGGTGCAAGAGGTTTCTGCAACTCCCTCCTTTTGACCTTTCTTTGCCCTCTGTTCCCACATTTCTCCTATGTAAGTTGTGTGGTTTCACAGTTGGAGCCACCTAAGTGAAGATGCCCCTGTTATTTAATCCTTATTTTACTTTTTTCACATTTCTATAGAAAATCCCACATCTACAAATGTTCTAGGTGTGATTTCAGCATTTGTTTCATTTCGGATGACTCCCAAGTCTTGGCCCTAAACTGCCTTCTCAACTCTAGCTTCAGATTTCTAGCAGCCTGGGCTCTAGTCCCTCATATGAAGATCTTTGCATCTCTTCTACTTTATTGCATGCACCTGAATTGATGCCACTTCCCAGTCCCTACCTTTCCCAGCCCACATCCTTAATTCTCTTTAGGATGCCACTATTCTCTCAGTCTTCCAGGTCTTGCTGTCATTCAGATATCAGGTTCATATGGTGTTCTTGTGTACTTGCGTTTTCAGTGTTGCAAGGTTTGCTAGCACTAAAGAATTGCAGTTTATAGTCAGGTCCATCCACTTAATTACCAAAAAGACATAAAATTAGTGTGCAAGGTGAGGTATGATATAGTCAGTTCTCACTATAAAAAACAGCCATTAAATATTGTATAGAAATGGCCTTCAGAAAGGAAGAAGAAAATAAGCAATGTAAAACCAAGTATCTAAGACACATGTTCATTTCAACATCAGGAAAAACATGACTTTGGTTATCATTAATTATCAATTTCATCGTGAAATTATGCATTTATAAACAAAGCATAAGGCTCTGGCCATTGGTTGGGCCCCACCCAGCGACCCCAAATGGTAAGGGAACCTCCTGCATCTAGTTCCCAGGCTGAAGGCCAGCACAGCAAACTCCACCTAGCCGTGCAACCTTGGTACCTCTCTTAGAAACTGTTAGGGTCCAATCCAGCAACACTAAGCAGGTAGGGAGCTTTGGTGCACTGTGTGGCATGAGTTGAAGGCCTGTACTGCATACTCTACCTAGCTTTTTAGCCTTGGTATGCCACTCAACCTGGTAAAGTCCCATCCAGTAACCTCAAGGAGGCTTCGGAGTGCCACATGGGGTGTGCTGAAGGTCTGCCCATTATTCTCCCCCTATTTGAGGAGCCTTCAAGTGCCACCGGGAACCTGATAAGACCAGCCTAACAACCCTCACTTGACTGAAGACACTCCCGTGTAGTACAGACAGACTTCTTCAACCCGGGAAGCAACTGAGACCTTACATTCATCTTCCCCAGGGGAATACAGGAAAATGACAAAACAGAAGAGCAAAATGCAATTTCAAACTGCCAGCCCATCCCAAACAAGCCTGGGAGATATGGATATAGAAGAAAGAGTAAGCCATATACCTGAAACTTCTGAAATGATAGCAACTGAAGTAAAGAAACAACTTTATGAAGCTGTAAAGAAACTCAGATCAGAAATAATCTCCCAGGTAAAAGAAGAAATGATAAATGTAATAAAAGAAATGCTGAACACATCTAAAGAAGACATAGTTTTAAAACTTGAGGAATACTGTAAAAAAATGGAAACCTTGAATGAACAATATAAGAAAGAAACAGAATGCATGAAACAGATTCAAAGAGATACTCAGGAAATAAATTCCATCAAACCTGATAAAATTGCCTGAATGAATGTGAAGATAGACTTTCAGACTTCTAAGACAAGATTGCAGCTAGTGAAAGAAAGGAAAGATCATTTAAAAACAACAAGGAATCAGGAAATAACAGTTGCAAGATGATGCAAAGAAAAACAATGTAAGATTGATAGGTGTAAACAAAAAAGGTGATGACACAAATGATATCAAAAGACTATTTACAGAAGGAATAGCCAAAAACTTCCCAAACATGGGAAAGGAAACTGGCATACAGATTAATGAAGCATATAGAGCTCCAATTAGCCATAACCATAATAAATCTACATCTAAATATATAATAATCAAGAAATTTAACAATAGAATATTAGAGAATAGAATATTAAAAGCTGTTAGAGAAAAAAGGCAGACTCCTATAAAGGAAAGCCTATCAGAGTCACAGCAGACTTCTCAACACAAACAATGAAATCAAAAAGAGCATGGAGTGAAGTATTTGAGATCCTAAAGAAAAATGACTTCCAACCCAGACTGATGCACCCTCCAAAACTGTCCTTCAAAATTGATGGAAAAATAAGATACTTCCATGACAAAGAACAGCTGAAGAACTTGATGACCACCAAACCAACCCTGCAAAGAACACTGAAAGATATTCTAGACATAAAAATAACTACAACTTTAAGAACACTAACAGAAACAAAACCACTAAGAAAAGCAAACAAACAGAGAGTAAAGGTGAAGAACCAATGGCAGAAAGGTAACATGACAAAAATAAGCCAATATATATCACTTATAATCATTAATGTAAATGACCTCAATTCACCAATTAAAAGAAACAGTCTGGCATAATGGATCAAGAAAGAACATCCAACCATATGTTGTCTATAAGAAACCCATCTAACCCAAAAGGAAACTCATAGACTGAAAGCCAAAGGATGGAAAGCAATACTTCATGCAACAGAAACTCCCCCCTTGAAGAAAAAAAAGCAGGGGTAGCTCTTCTGTTTGCAGACAATGTGAATTTCAAACTGAAAATGACCAGAAGAGATAAAGACCACTATAATAGTTAGGGGAAAACTTGAAGAGGAAGAGAGAACAATCCTAAATATATATGCATCAAATATGGAAACACCCAGCTATATAAAATAAATATTAACAGAAATGAAAAATCAAATAAGCAATAATACAACTGTACTGGGAGACCTCAAAATCCCATCGACACAAAGAGACAGATCAACTAGACAGTAAATCAGCAAAGAAATAGCAGAACTGAATCAAAAGTGTGAATAAATGGACTTAGTGGACTTGTGCAGAATTTCCCACCCAAAAATATCAGAATATACATTCTTCTCAGCTTCACATGGGACATTCTCTAAAATAGGCCTATTTATATACTAGCTCATAAAACATGCTTAAGTAAATGCAAAATAATTGAAATTATCCCATGCATAGTATCTGATCATAGTGCCATGAAATTAGAAATTAATGACAAAAGAAACTGCAAAAACTCCATAAAAACATGGAAATTAAATAATATACTCCAGAACAATCAGTGGGTCACAGAGGAAATTAAAGAAGAAATTAAACAGTATCTATAAGCAAACAAAAATACAAAGACAACTTACTGGACCTGTGGGATGCAATGAAAGCAGTCCTCAGAGGAAAATTTATTGCAGTGAATTCCCACATCAGGAAAACAGAACAAACACAAATAAACAGCCTGATGCTACACCTCAAACATCTAGAAAAATAAGAGCAACTCAAGCCCAAAGCCGAAAGAAGGATGGAAACTTTAAAGATCGGAGCAAAAAAACATGCAATAGAGACTAAGAAAACAACACAAAGAATTAATGAATCAAAGAGTTGGTTCTTTGAATGAATAAAAAAAATTGATAAGCCCCTAGCCAACCTTATATTAAAAAAGGAAAGAAAAAATTCAAATTCAAGCAAGAAGGAATGAAAAGGGTAAAATCACTATAGACCCTGTGGAAATACAAAAGATAATCAATACCTACTTTGAAAACCTTTACTTTCATAGGTTTGATAATACAGAAGACATGGACAGATCTCTAAACCCATATGAATTACCAAAGCTGGATCAAGAAGATATAAAAGTGCTGAATAACCCAATTTCAAATAATGAAATTGAAAATGTAGTTAAAACCTTACCAACAAGGAAAAGCCCAGGTCCTGATGGATTCACTACTGAATTCTGCAAGAAATTTAAGAAAGACTTAATGCCAACATGCCTCAAACCCTTCAGTGAAATTGAAAGGGAAGCAATTCTCCCTAACTCATTCCTAGAAGCAAGTATTACCCTAATACCAAAACCAGAGAAAGACCTAACCAAAAAAGAGAACTACAGGCCAATCTCCCTAATGAACATATATGAAAAATCATCAATAAAATGCTGGCATACAGAATGGAGCAATTCATCATGAAGATTATACACTACAACCAAGTGGGATTCATCCCAGGAATGCAGGGATGGTTCAACATACACGGATCAATAAATGTAATACACCATATCAATAGAGCCAAAGATAAGAATTACATGATCATTTCAATAGATGCAGAAAAAGATTTTGATAAAGTCCAACACTCATTCATGATAAGATCCCTATGGAAAACTGGGAATAGGTTGGCTTTACCTGAATCTGCTAAAAGCCATCTATGACAAACCAACAGCCAGTATCATATTAAATGGTCAAAAACTGAAATATTTTACTCTAACATCAGGAACAAGACAAGGATGTCCACTGTCTCCACTCTTATTCAACATAGTTCTGGAAACTTTAGCCAGAGCAATTAAACAAGAGAGAGAAATAAAAGGAATAAACATAGAAAAGGAAGAAGTTAAATTACCATTATTTGCAGATGACACGATATTCTACATAGAAGACCCCCAAAACTCCACTGAAAGACTTTCAGATGTAATAACCAAATTTAGTAAAGTAACATAGCTGGATACTAAGTCAGCACTCAAAAATCAATAGCATTCTTATACACAAACAACAAACTCAGAAATAAAAGAAACCACATCCTTCATAATAGCATCCAAAAAAATGAAATACTTAGGAATCAATCTAACAAATGGAGTAAAAGATCTATTCAGGGAAAATTAAAGTACTCTGAAAAAAGAAATCAAAGAGGATCTCAGAAAATGTAAAGACATTCCTTGTTCATGGATAGGAAGAACAAACATTGTGAAAATCGCCATTCTCCCAAAATTGTTATACAGATTTAATGCAATTCCATCAAGATACCATTAACATATCTCGCAGAGCTAGAGAAATCATTCCTAAAATTCATCTGGAACCAGAAGAGACCTAGAATAGCAAAGGCAGTTCTGGGCAACAAAGGCAAGGCAGGAGGCATCACAATCCCTGACTTGATGTTATACTACAAAGCTGGAGTGATAAAATCAGCATGGTACTGGAATAAAAACAGACCTAAAGATCAATGGAATAGATTAGAAGATACAACCATAACTACAAACACACTCAGCCACCTTATCTTTGACAAAGGGACCAAACATGTTCACTGGAAGAAAGATAGCCTCTTTAATAACTGGTGCTGGAAAAACTGGCTCTCCATATGCCAGAACTAAAACTAGTCCCTTGCTTATCACCATGCACTAAACTAAAGTCAAAAAAAAAAATCTTAGTCACTCTTCCTCTGACAAAGGACTTCTATCTAGAACATATACAGAATTTTTTAAAAAATCAGACTTCCGAAATTCAAAGACCCAATCCAAAAATGGGCATCCTAGATGAAAACCTATTTCTCAGCTGAAGAAAGACAAATGGCAAATAAATACATTAAAAAAAAGGTTAAGCATCACTGGTCATTAGAGAAATATAAATTAAAACCACATTGAGATTCCATCTCACTCCAGAAGGAATGGCCAGGATCAAGAAAACCGCAAGTAAGAAATGCTGCCGGGGCTGTGGGAACTCTTCTGCACTGTTGGTGGGAGTGTAGACTGGTGCAACCACTGTGGGAATCAGCCTGGAGGTTCCTCAAAAAGCTGGGCTTGGAAGTTCCATTTAACCCAGCTATTCCAATTCTGGGTGTATTTCCAGAAGAAGTGAAAGCATCGTATCACAGAGATATATGGGCACCCATGTTTATAGCGGCACAATTTGTAATAGCCAAATCTTGGAAACCACCTAAATGCCTATGAATGGAGGACTGTATAAAAAAGAGGTGGTATTTTTATACAATGAGTACTATTCAACTATAAAGAGGGATCACATTGAGGCTTTTATAGGTAAATGGATGTGATTTGAGACCATATTTATAAATGAAATAAATTCACATGTGTAAAATCTATATTTCTCCCTAGTGTAAGAAACTGAAAGAGTAAAGAAGGTCCAAAATCTTCAATAAATATTGTGAAAGGGCAAGAAACTGCTCAAGAGGAAAAAATAACTTGGCAAAAATGAGAAAAGAAAGGGAAAAGAGAAATGACATAAATTAGAATATGTACACAAGATAGCTAAGATGATTGTACTGATAATTCTATTAGTTCTTGGAACAAAACAGTTAGCATTCATAGAATTAGATCACTTTTCAATCAGAGTAACTCTTGAAGATAACTATGCAAAATAAGCTTAGTTTTATGTTCCTACCATCTTGTTTTGAAAGCCTATATTGTTAATGTTTTGGGCTCTTTGCTGTTATTTATTTATCTCTTTTGTTTTTATCTTTCTTGTATTTTGTTTCATTTTGTTTTCCCCTCTAATACAGAAAGGATAGATGCACATGTATAGATTTTTATATGCCTAGAGCTTCTCCTAAAGAGTTTGCAAGAACTGATTTTATTACGTGTGATGGTATGAACAGCTCCTTCTAAGAAAATGAGACACTATTGAATCTCAGTAGCCATTGCTGAATTTCTTTCTTCTTGTTTTGAAGTCCAATAATGCTTTTATTCTTTATTTTGATTGGTTTTAGTCTACTTTGTGTTATTTGATTGCAATATGTATGAAGGTATGGACAGCTATTTTGAAGAGAACAAGAGACATTATGGTAGCCATTTTTGGTTTTCCTATTGTCTAGTTTTGAAGGCCAGTAATGTTTTCATTCTTTTGTTTTGATTGAAGTTATACAGTTTCTTTTTGTTTGACTTCATTGTGTGTGAAGATATGGACAACTATTTCTGGGAGAATAGGAGACATTGTGGTAGCCACTGTTGATTTCCTGTTGTCTTGTTTTGAAAGCCAGTGTTGCTTGCATTGTTTTGTTCTGATCTGCTTTGTTCTGTTTTGTTTTGTTTTATTCTCTTTAAAATAAACAAAGCATAATTATAAAGTGCTATTCTCATTGTTAATTAGATCTACTTATACTCTAGATTAGTGTTTTAAATATGTCATTTAGATGCCACTTGATTCTAATTAGCTGAGTCACATTATTATCAACTGAAAAAATACTTTTAATTAAATCTAAAGCCATTTAAATTAGCATAAAATTTATAGAAATTTGAATGTGGCCTGATGCTGAACTTACCCCTTTAGGACTCCTCAAGTGATACATTCAGCCTTTTGAATTAGTTTTTGATGAAGTACTGTTGCAACCTAACAGTTGATAGTTAAATTGAAAAGAGGACGAGTATTGTTAGAAGTGTTCATTCATTAAATGGGTATGTATCCATCTTCTGTGTGTGTGTGTGTGACTTCCAAATCACTGCCACCAATGCTATGAAGACAAGAGATGCATATCATTGTTCCTTATCCTACAAGGGACAATACACAGAGCAAATATCTGAGAGCCCAAGAAGGAAGTCTGCAGCCTAAGGATAGAATAAAGTACTTAGAGAATCCAACTGGAGTGAGTAGGAGAATTTAGAAATCTTAAACTTTGTCAAACAGGGACATTTGAACTCAGGTTTGAGTATAATTCATAGTAGCTAAATATTGCCTGAATTTTTTTTTATTTTTAAAAATCAAAACAGAAAAAAGGATAGAAATAATACAGAATTTCAAAAAAACAGTAAGAAATCAACGCTAATTAATATATTACATATTGTAGTTGTTCAAGTTACAAAATCTAAGCATAAAAAATGAACAGGCAATGATAGCACAAACTATTCTTTTTGATGAACAGAGAATTAATAGTATGCTTAACTTTCTTGCACACTTATACATACAGTTATATGTGTATATGGGAAATAGCCCATATGTCCATCAAGAAAAAAAAGGATAAACTGTGGTATTTATACATAATGGAGTTCAACTCTGCCATAAATAAACATGCTTGAGTCATTTATAAGAAAATCAATTCATCTTGAGACAGTAATGTTAAGCCAAATAAATGAGACACATGGGCTTAAATATGACATAGTTCTTATATGAGAAACTCCATACACAGTGCAAAAGATAAAGTGCGAAGTAAGATACAGGTAATAGGAAAAACAGACCTTTTTCAAATGGGAAGGGTAAAAAGAGATGGAGGGAAGGAGTCAGAGAAGAGGGGAAACGAAAAAAGAATTAAGACATGTCTTGTGTACATACTAGTTCCTTATGGGAAAGATAATCATTATGTACTGTAAACATGTTCCTAATAAAAAATAAAAATTGGAAAAAAAAAAACTTGGCTAATAAATGAGTGAGCAAGTTGTGAAAATTCTTCATGTTGTGCGGCATCCTAGTCAAGGATAGTGTCACTGACACTTAGTGACGAGACCAGAGATGAATAGTTCTGCTTTATGTATACTGGGACTTGAAGTTTAAGAGGTGCATTAAGCAGTGAGAAATGCAGGGCAAACTCCCCCCAAAAGAGGCTGACCGCTGAGTAGGGTCCCAGAATCACCCACAGAGCCTGATCAGGGAGTGAGACAGGAGCTGGCCACGGAGGTGTCCTGGAGCAGGTCCCTAGCAGAGTTCATCCATGCAGTCCCTGCCTCGCAGCTCATCTTGGTCTCTGAAGGAACCTTCCAGACAAATTTATCGAGGTCACAGATGCCTTCCTGGTGCATCTTCAGAGTCATAAGCCTAACTCTTCATTCTTTGACTTTTCCTAATCCAGCCTGCCTTCCAGCATGGCAGTATGAAGGAACTTGAAGGTGCAACACAACTTGTTTTTGTCATATTGTGGCCATGTGACAAGGCTCACATTATTCACGTCACTTGGACCACATGTAGGTTCTCAGTAAACAACTTTTCCTCCTTTCATTTTGCTTTGCCTCTGTCCTTTTGATATAAAGGAACAAAACTCCCAACCTACTGTATGTCTGGTATGAGTTCATGTTCTCTAAAATCAAAGAATGTGTTTTAGAAGGTTAAGAGCGGAATATATTTAGTGAGCGAAAGAAAGATTCTGCCTGAGAGAGAGAGAGAGAGACAGACAGACAAACAGAAGGGTCCTGAATGGGTTTGCAAAGATTGTGTCTTTTCTAGGGACTTTTATAGAGTAAAACCACAAAGTGAGGTAGGTCTGAAGTGGGGAAAACATGGGAACTTGCAAGGTGGGCATAAGGTGGGACAGAACTATGGTTAGTCAATAAGATTAACTGTTCAGGTAAAATTGATTAAACCGGGGACAAATGGGGAAGCAAGTCAAATTGCTGTCATGCTTAAAGAGGAGTGACTTCCTGTAGGGGGTTGAGATGGTGACTCCTGACTTCCTCAGGGTGATAGGGTCCTATTTAGAGTATCAATCCTTACAAGTGGGTGTATTTGCTTGATCTTTTGTCTTGAGGCCTGGCCCACAGCAGGAAGTGCCTGTCTCCCCAACAGTTGCAAAGTATCTAGTCTTCTGCATTGGCTCCTCCAAGGACCTAGCCCTGTCTGACTCCTAGAATATTTCTATGTAACTTAGTTGCATGTAACACTTTCCTCCTTTTCCTAAAGTATTTCATCAGTGATTATAAGGAAGCATGAGGCAGGCTGAACGATGTTCAAGAATGGAGCCTGATTTCTCATATAGGCTGCTGGAAAGTGAATAATTCAGACACTGATCCTTGGAATGTAAGAACCTATGCATCTTATAGCATTTGAGTAATAAATCAGAGAAGCCTGAAACTTGCCAGGACCACCCTCTGCTCTCTGTTATCATTCACAGAGATAAACTTCTGGGGACTCAACTCTTTTAAAAGAATTGCTGGTTGTATAGTTCTTCTGTGACACCTCATTCCAAAGTTGTTTTATTATTTACAGGAATACAAGAATAATGTATTAGATCATAATAATACATTTCCCATAAATAATGCAGCTAGGAAGCCAAATATAAAAAAGTCTCAGATGAACAGCCTCAAACTAATAAACCAGGGATACTTAATGAGAAAAAGCACAATTCTACAATAGAGAAATAATAATGGGGACGTCATGTGAAATGGTATCAGGAGTGCAGCTCTCATAACTCTTCCCCTCACCCCAAAATGTAAAAGATCCCGTCCCTAAGCCTGGGTGATTCCATCATCTACTTCTGTACATCTCTAAACCCATGTGTATAAGCAACATGAGCTGCAGGACTGGAGCTCTGTTCCCCAAGCTTAAGGAATTAATTCCTGACTCAGGAGGAAAAGGCACCAATGAGCACCACCTAATTTTCCCTTTGCAACAGAGAGATGGGGTTTAATACCATTGTGATGGATTGACGGTTGTGTGTGAGTGGCCGCAGCTGTCCCAGCAACACCAGTGGAGCAGACACCACCCACATCCCCCATCCACTTCAACCCCCCTGACCTTCTCCCCCCGGACTCTTCAGCCTTGTCTCCTGCTATGCTGCTCAGAGGTGGGGGAAGGAAACCGCAGCATGGATATTTGGACATTTGGACATTTGTCTTCCTAGTTTGATTAAAGAATTGATGTGACTCACTGCTGGGCTGCTTTGAAAGAACCAATTACAGCACTTACCAAGGAGATGGTTTTGTTTTTTTGTTGGTGGGAGTGACAAGATTTTGCTTTCTTTATCAAGCCACAGTCAGTCTGCTTTCAGGCATCTGTGGGTTTGTTTTTATTGTCAGAATTTTCTTCTTGCCAGTTACGCCATTCGAGTGCATTCAAATGAAGAGATAAGCTTCTTTCTGGCCATGCTCCGTGTCAAGAGGCTTTCCACACAGTCTAGCTCTACTGTCTCCTTTGTTATTAATTATATTGACTGTTGCAGAATATTTTTATGCCAGCAAAAGCCACCTGAGTGGAAGTTTTGTTTTTCTCTCTTCTCTTCCAGTAAAAGACAAGGGGACTGTTTCATATTCCACAGTGACACAAGGAAATTAATGAGCTGACAATGTGAATAAGAAGCTCTGAGCATACAGGAAAGGGAAGGAAATTAACTTTATTCTGCTTATCAGAAGAACTTAAATTTTCTTTGCTTATTTGATCTTATAAAGTACTGTCTGAGGGTCCTTCGGCTTTCCACCTCCTCGCGGGCACACTTTGGCTCTGTGCTCTCCTTCTAACCCTCACTCTTTTTGCACTCTGTTCCCTACAAATAGTAACATGCAAAGGTGAATCCCAAGAAAGGAAACAGGGTGAGAGAAGAAAATATCTGGGTCCTTTCAAGGCCCAGAATAGAAGCAAATGCCCACTTTTCTTTATGAAGACAGTAAGACAAGAAGGTAGAATGGTAAGAACGTTAGATTCCGACATAGATTGCCTAGGTTCTACTTCTTGCTCTGATGGAGCCTCCTGGGGATTTTCCCTTGTGGCAGTGTTCTCAGCAGGGTGGGCTGAAATAGTAATGGCAGTGTTTGATATTGGCTTGATTCTGCAAGTCAAAGGGAAAAGGCAAGGACCGTTTGACTCAGATACTACTTACCACATGAGGGCTTACACTGTTCAGGAAAAGAAAGGAAGTGATAGCCACAGGAAGCTTCTCCACATTCTGTAAGCTGGAGGGTGGGCAGTTCTCCATTCAAAAGAGATTTGATCCCATTAAGTATATGTTAATACAGGTTTATCCTGGCCAACTGCTGCGCTGACCAAAAGGCACACCCTGGGGCTCTGCCTTTCTGCACTCCACAGCCAAGCAGGAAGGATGGAGGCTTTAAATATTTATACAAGAAACAATATGTGGTAACATGGGGGCGAAGCCCAAGGTATTTTGGAAGCGTGAAGTTTTAGGAGATTTATTTTATTTAATTTTACAGGCCAGGCGAGTCTTCTCGAAGGAAGTGGCGGTTAAGACAGAAGGAATGCATTAGAGTTTGTCCGCCCAGGGTTGGAAGGGCTGAGCACGGAACAGCTGTTGTAGACCCAAAATACAGGTTACTCTAAGTCCTGGTAAAACAACACCATTTGAAAAAATGTTTTAAAAGTCCAACGCAGGTGGAAGATAGAACAAGACAAGTGTGGAGAGGTCATGATTATAATCACAAGCATTAAATACTCGCTCCTACCAGCTATTGTGTAATCTCTTTCTGTGTGATACTTCTGATCTCAGGATAAGTCTCTGAACTAGATTTTTATTCTCACATTAATTTTGCATGTGAGAAGACTGGCCAATAGAGAGGCAGTTTCCCCATGGTTACATAGCAAGTTAAATGGTAGAAGTGAGAGAAAACCCAGATAATCAGAATCTGGAACCTATATTTTGTTCATTTTTTATAACAATTTTGTTGGTGCTTATCTGTTGAAACTGCAGAAGTCAGTGTTGTTCAGCACAAAGAGCTTTTGCTTTTAATATGTTGCAAGGAAGGCACAGTTGTGAGAGGCCAGTGCTACAGCAGGTAAAAAGAATTTACTGATAGGAATATAGAAAAGTTAAGAAATGGTAAATACCCTACAAGAAAGCAGCAGGTGAACCCAAGAGAGAACCATGGCATGGGGGTGACATATTATTTTTATATCTAATTTTAATATGAGCTTGAGGGTCTGGAAGTGTCACCCCAGGATCCTCCCATCAGGTGATGGTGGTTTTATTGTCCGTCCTCTCAACCTCAAGGAGAGCCAGTATCATTTGAAGACTGCCATAATGCTCTTGTTCCACAGGATCCAATCCCTTGGCATTGCTAGAGACAGTCCATCCTGGGTAAACTGAATTGACAAGTGTAAAAAAATTGGCTAATGTTAGTGGTTAAAATATACATGTTTATATCGGAAGGGATTTTTGATGTTATATTGGATAGAGGAAGAAATAATATTCCTCAAGAGTGACAAGCAGTGAGATGCTTAGATCATCTCATAAGGCATGGATGGTTTTTGTGCATGGCTTACAGAGTGCAAAGTTAATGTTCTCTTGCAGATTCATCATTCAGCTGCAGTGCTGCCTTTGAAGCAACAGTGGTGAAATAACCATGATTCCCCACACATATGTCATGGAATGGAGAAAAGTAATACATTTGCCTCACCCATTGGAAGGCTCATTCCTCTAACAAGGACAGATTGACCAGAGAAAAGTGTAGCAAATTTAATCAGTATGCCTTTTATGTGATGTGGAAGCCTTTAGAAATGAATACCCAAAGAAATGGGCAAAACAGTGTGGAAACCTGTTTTGGGGTGGCTTTAAAGAGTGGGTAGTCATGTGGAGGTCTGAGAGCACAAGAGTGGGTTAGCAAGGCCTGTTTTCTCAGGTGCTTTGGTCATATCTGTGTCTTCATTCCTGTTCTCTAATTAGAAAGCAAGATACTTGTTACATGAGGGGAAAAACAAGGGGGAGGGTCAGAGAGTGACCGTTATAACTTTATGATTTTCTTCAGGGCAGAAAGCCTTCTTCTATTTCCTCAAATGTCAGTGTACCATATTTTGGGGTAGTGTGTCTTACACTCCAACAATCATAAGCATATTGTAACAAATATATCATGAACATTTCTTAAATGTTGTGTGTTTTATGTATATACATCATGTATGTTAGTTAAATGTATATATACACACACACTATGGATATATGGACATGTGCTATGGATCCATTGGAAAACCATAGAATTTAGTGAGTACTGTGTACATGTTACTCTGCTTAGATTTTATGATAAAGTTAGTGGGAAGATATTGAAGGGCTTCAGATTGGGGAATGGCAAGACCTAAAGTCTCTTTTACAGTACACTTGAAGATGGTCAGATTTGCTAATTGTGAGACCAGACAGATGCATTAACTGAAAAAGACATCCTCAAAAAAAAAAAAAAAAAAAGGTATCCTACTCTATGAGACTCACACATAGTTCAGATTGTTCATCTTTAACCTCAGCCTCAAGGAAACAGGCCCAGTATATGAGGAAGGGCAGGAATATCCTGGTTGGAGAGTGCTCAGGCATATCTGATGAGCCCTGAGTGCAGTATATTGTTGTTCCCATTAGGTTGCTTGATGCGAGCTGATCAGAGGTCAGAACACGCTTGTATTGTATCGTGGGCTTGTGGGAAAGATTACATTTAACCAAACAAAGGAGAGAGCCAATATGAAATCAATATGCAGGATGCTCGTGAGCTATGAAGGAAGGTAATGCTCTTTTCTGCTTTGGCTATTAAATGTGTCTCAGCTGCCAGGGAAAATGACTTTCTTTCCCTCTTGACTTCCGATCTGTCTGGCTGACTGGTTATTGGAAGAGTTCAGGCTCGAGTGGTTCTGTTGTATGTTTAATGAGGGTGTCCTCGCATGAAAGACTGAGCAAGTTCCTCTGCTTTAGTTCTTCCTCCCAGGTCTCCAAAAATGTGTCTCTCCTTAGAAAATGGTGGTCAGAGATTTCTGGTGGAGCCAAGAAAGGGACCAGGGATTTGACTTTGAGGGCATGAAATGTGCCTGCCATTGAGTACTTGTCAAGTATAGAAGATCTGAAAATGGACCAGAGGGATTGATAGGCAAGTGGCCCACAGAACGGGAACCATCGAAATGTCTAGGAAGTACCCTCCTGAGAATGGGAGAGGCACATTCATGCCTGGAGATGGGGGAAGCTCAGCAGCTGTTTCCACTGGAAGGAAATGACATCAAAAACCACTCTCAATCTTGTGATACAGTCGTGTAAACTGAGTGGTAGCTTGAAAATGTAGTCCTGCCTCCTGAACACTCCAAGGATAAAAAATGAATTGTGAGACAGTAATTAAACTAGCTCTGTTTAAATCACCTCATTCTGCTTTCTCTTCCCATCTTAGTCCTGTCTTCTTTTCCTTCTGTGGTTCCCATAGAGAAATTATACACAAATGAGAGAAGCCAGTTTTGGCTAAAGTTTGTGTTACTCCAAATTATGGATGAATTAATAATACACCAGAGCTAATGAAATCCTAGGGAATTGAATATATAATCACATCTGCATAGTAGTGTTTCATTAGATCAGGATACTTACAGTGTCTTCTGCTATCATCTTATTTGATCCAAAAAACTTAATGATTCTATATTGGTCAGTTTTTCCTTTTCTGGGACAAAGTGCCTGATACTCACAATTTAAAGAGAGGTTTACATTGGCTTGTGGTTTCAGAGGGTTCAATCTGTGGTAATATGGCTCCAAAACAGAAATGACAAAGTGAAAGGTCATAGCAGAAGAAAGATGCTCAAGCTGTTGCAGGAAGGAGGAGGACAAGGGAAAGATTCCTAGACAAGGGTACACCCTTCCAGGTCATGCCCCAGTTACTCACTTCTTTCAATCAGGACCTATCTCTTAACAGCACATTCATCAGTAAACTCATCAGTAAAGGAAGCCATCGAGAATATAGTGTCCCATGATCCAGTCACCTCTCAATAGTCCATCGTGCACACATAAGACTGTGTGGGGCACATTTTAGATCTAAATCATAACAGATTCTTGAACAGTTTACATTGGATGATCATTCTAAAGCAGGAGATCTTCCATTATTTTCTGCCATGAACCCCTTTGTCAAGTAAATGAACCCTTCCCAGAGTTAAATGCATCAAAAATCCATATTACCACAATCCTTTATAGACAATTTTCATCATATAAAAAAAGAACTTGGTGACATAATAAAATGTGTTTTTGTTTGTTAAATATTTTAAAAGATCTAATTGTAGATCTAGTAACTACCAGCATTTGAAAGTAGTGATGAAGATAAACAATATTTTGTTCTATGTAACAAATTGACTGTGATACGAAATAACATATGGTGATATAATTTTAGTAATTATTACTACATATTATTTTCAACATTCCATTGAATTTCTAGCTATCATTTAGAGATCAATGAAAAGGAAAATGTAAAATCTGCCCCTTGAAAGTTCACAGACTGGGGCCGGGGATATAACTCAGCGGCACAGGCGCCTGCCTGGCAAGCGCAAGATCATGAGTTCAATCTCTGCTATTATAAAAAAAAAAAGTAAGTTTGCAGAATGATCGAATTTTGTCTGTGTATCCCTGGGATCCTTTGTCCACAGGTGAAGTCTGTGTCTAATTCAGATAAGGCTTAGTGAGGAACTATGCACTCATTATGCTTGGGATGCAGTCAAAATATAGCAAAACCAAGACACTTTTCAAAATCCTGAAATGTGTCTCCATTATTTTAGACCATGTGAGGGGCCTGCTGGTTTATGTGGAACCTACAATGGGGTTAGCCTGGAGTTGGTAGGGAAAAGATGCTACAGTACCCCAGGACTAAACAGTGATTCTCAGTAGAGGCATTTGGGGAAGGGATACTTGGCAGTGCCTAAAGATGTCTTTGATTGTCACACCTCGAGGTGGGCAGTGCCTCTGCTATCTAACTGGAGGAGAGGAGGGACGCTTCTCAGCATACTACAGTGCACAAGACAGCTGACCAATAGCAAAGAGTTAACAAACTGCAGCTCTGCATTTTAAGTGTTTTGCTTCTGAAGCTGGGGGTCAGGCCATGGGTATAAGAACGTTAATGAGGTGTGACTGTAAATGCCTTTACCTGTCCCTGGTTCTGTGCCCTCTCACCCTTTAGAAGTTCGCATATTCTCCTTTTTCATTTCTTGAGGTTGTAGATAAATTCTTTCTCCCTCTCATTGCCTGGTGTCAGGCCATGCACACAGCAGGTGAACAATTACTGTTAACCACTTGGTAAGTGTGAGTCTGCTGTCTCTTTAGCCTAACCGTTGGCTTCAAAATAGTGGCAGAAACAAGGAACACCAGATGAGCACTCTCCAGGGGAAGGCTCTTTGTAGCGAGAAAACAGAAGTGATGCAACTGGGGGGCCGAATGCCTGCCTCCTATGGGAGCAGTGTAAACACGCTATTTTTGATGTTGAAGTGAGAAATGGGAAAGCCTTGGACAGGCAGATCCATTTGTACTTGATACAGCATAACAGTTCCCTTATTCACATAATCATATAGTTGAAATAATCCTTAACAGGGATGTGCAGCAATGTGACATTTCTTAAATAGCTACTAGATACTTAATTTAACTTTATACACTTTACATTTACAACATAATTTAGGCCTTAATTTCCTCTTTCCATTGTGAATCAGAGCTGTTTCCTCTGTAAAGCAACCTGTAATTGGGGCAAAGGGAAACCTGGACCAGTCATCCTGGGCAGTATGGTGTGTCCTGTATGTAGATGTCCCCACAAGATTCACTCTCTCACAACTTTTTGAAACTGGCCGGATCTAGGGTGTGTGATACTGGGATTAAGAGTGTGTGAATGTAGAATAAAGGTGTGTAGCACTAAACTAGTCCACTGATTGTTTAACATATTTCTGCATGTGGATAATGGAAAGGCCCACAGTGGGTATGTGTGGCACCACCCAAAAGACTGGTAGCTTGAACGGGATAAAAAGAAAAAAGGAAGCTTGCTGCTTGCTGCTTGCTGCTGCCTGCCTGCCTGCCTGCCTGCTTGCCTTGCCATGGACTGTTTCTCCTCTACCATATTCCTGGACAGTGCTGCCCTGCCTCAGAGCCAGAAAGCTATGGAATGAAACCTTTAAAACTGTGAACTGAAATAACTTCTTCCTTTAATTTTGGGTGTTACGTATTTTGTCTCAGCAGGGAGAAAAGTAAGACATAGTTTAAATCTAGATATACCTACAAACCTTTATATGATCACAAGTTTGGCTTTGGGGAGAGGATTGGATCATGAGGGCATGATACTCATTGGTGGATTAGCCCACTCATGAGTTGAAAGCTAAATGTGACGTTAGGAGGGCCTGGCTTGGAAGGTTCTGTTTCCCTGCTCGTGCTCTCATCTCTGTCTCTGTCTCTCCCTGTCTCTGTTCTTCTATCTGTCTGTCTCTGCTTCCTGACTACCATGCCATGAACTATTTCTCCTTGGACATACCCTTCTGCCATGTTGCCCTATCTTGGAACTACTGACACTGGACTCAAATGTCTACAAACTGAACAAAAATAAACTTTTCCTATAAATTGTGAGTGTCAGGTGTTGTGCCCCAGTGAAGACAAAGTTACTAAGACATTGGGCCTTTAAAATGCCTAGGGCTAAGGATATATGGCTCAGTGGTAGAAAGCATTTGACTAACATGGCCTGGGCTTTCGGCTCCAGCACTGAAAACAAATGGCACAGACTAAGTTGTGTGTTACATACCTTATAGGTTCCTACCATAAAATGTGTATGATATCATAGTTTGATTTGTTTCTTTAAAATTCTACATTATGCTGAAATAGATGATATTTCCTTCTCTTCCCTTAGGTCTGATTTGGCCCAATTCTAAAATGATTCCCCAAGTTATGATCAACTGCCCTGTGAGAGAGTTATTTTGGTGGGGTCCCTGCATCTCAAACAGTTCTTTTCTCTGATGGATTAGGAAGACTGTCAGCTCCATCCATTTAGTGAACACTTCTTTGATCTGTTTCCATTTGTCATGAAATTCTGGAAGCATTTTTGCATTACTTGAGTAAGAAGGTTCAAAAAAAAATGAGGCTGGGCTTATTGATTCGTTAGTGTCCAGAGCCCCTAAAAGCAGGCTTTGGAGTATGATTAGTGTGTTTTTTTGAGAACTATAAGAAAATACAATAGAAATTAACAGACCTAGATGGCAATTGTTTTTAATCTTAAATTAATCCTGTTTATCTTAATCTTCTCACTTTCAGGGGTCTGAGGAAGAATTCTCCAAGTGCTGTTGTCTATCACTGACATGTGTTCTATACTGCATAGGCTAAACAGCTAGTTTACCTTTTACTTGGCCTTCATGACAAATCTGAATCACAGGTTAGGCAGTGGACAGTGCTTGTTTAATAGATGCAAGAATCAAACCAGGACAGTTAACAGGCTTAGATTCACAGAGTAAGTCTGGTGGGAAATCAAGATGAGATCTCCAGTATTCGGATACAGTAACAGGAATACAATGTGTAGTTTTTTAAGAAACTAAACTATAATTCACAGATTCTAGTAGTTGCACTATTATATTCAAGCTATGTAACTCCTTGGGAACATTTAGAAGCAAAACTTGAAATCTGGGAGGGCTATATCCAATTACCTATAAAAATGTAGTGGTAAGAGCCAAGAGTGACTTGATTCAATTATCATCAGATAAGAAATGTACTTTGGAAATTGAAGATGCAAATGTCTTAGGCCAGATCCAGAACATGTTGGTAACTTCTCCTTTAGAGATTATTTCCGTGTGTGCAGAAGTTCCCGTAGTTACCTCATTACCAAACAGAACATGAACTGAGATTTGTTTTTAAAATAAGACACAGTAAAAAAGACTTGGATCAGACATCCCTGAGTGCTTACAACTCATTCACATTCAATCAGACAATGTCATCACACCAGTTTTTGACCTTTCCTTCTACAGTTCTCTTCACAAAATCACAGAAAAGTACTAAACCTAGCCATGATATTACAAAATTGTCTGCTCAATGAGAGAGCTACAGGCAGGTACTATATTTGATTTGATGAGGAAGAAAAGGGAGGAGATAGGATAGGCTTCAAATGTATGCCCTAAGAACATATATTCTTGACCACAAGCAAGTTTTAATAGAGTCCCAGTGCTGTAACATAGTACTGTAGAGAAGGGAACATACACAACATAGTAATACTGCATTCTCATAGTGGTATATGCTAGTTTCTCAATAAATGTTAACTGTTTTATCATAAAAATTAGGTATCTCAAAACTTCACTTTCTTCTTCTGCAAGTGGAGCTAATAATAGTATCTAACTCCTGGTTGGTTAGAATGATGGAATAAAGTGATACAGGTCAAGTGCCAAACATGTGTTTATAGTAAATCATGGTTCTTGTTAGTGTTTTGAATTTTTCCTTTATCTTGGCACTTAAATGAATACCAAACATGCTGATACAAAATAATATTTAAAGAAACTGTCACTACCCAATCATGTATCAACTATGCAAACTTGAGCCAGAAAAGCCAGAATAATACTGATTGAAAAACTTCTGGTACACAAATTCAGGAACGGTGTTCTCTGTCAAGTGAGTCACACAGTGGGGGAAAATTGGTCCAAGCATGAGGTTATACGAGAGCCAAGGATTGCTGAAAATGTTCAGGGCAGATTAAGGTAACAATAACTCAGAAGCAACCACTAGAACCACAGAAGAGTGAGTTCATGATTTGCATGGGTATTCAACCTCTTCTGGAGGACCAAAAAGAGTACTCTCCTAGGAAAATTGATAATAGCAAAACCATATAATACTTTTCTGCCTATATGGTGTGTCATCAACAATAACCTAATTGGCCTACACAGCTATACCATTACTTTTCCCCCAGTTTTGAGGGGTGGTTATGTAGAAGAGCTAGGAGAATGCAAAGAGTAATAATGTTCTTTCTCTGTAAAGGGGCAGATAGCATATAGGTAGCTAGATTTGTGGACCATGAGATAGCTGTTGCAGCTTCTTAGTTCTACCATTGTAGTGTGAGAGTAGCTATAGTCATCCCATGTAGTCAAACCACTGTGGCTGGTTTCCAATGGTACTTTTCTTACAAAAACAGCTGGAAGAGTGGTGGAGTGAGTCATACCTTTATTTCCAAAATGAGGGAGGCTGAGGCAGAAGAATCACAAGCTTATGTGCTGCTTGGGAGACATATCAGGACCTTGTCTGAAACTAAAGAGCTAGAGATGAAACTCAGTGGTACAGTGCCCCTGCATCGAAGCCCCAGTACTCAAAAGAAAAAAAACTGGCAGATCTAGGTTGGCCAATGGATTGTAATTTGTCAATCCCTGGTTTAGGCTATGGTTTTGTTACTCTCCTATCATTCAAACATCAAAGACTGTAAATCTGCTTTATGAGAGGTGTGAGAGCATGGGTTTGTTCAACACTGAGCCTTTAGCATCTTTGTTTTACCTGACCCATAACAGGTACTTAATGTTGGATGAATGGATAGATAGAATGAGAGATGAATGAATGGGTGGATGGGTGGGTAAGCCAATGGATGGACAAACTGACAATGGCTATGGTTTAAGTGCCTGACCTATATTACATCATTTTTTTTTTTTTAGTAACCTATGAGGGGAATACCTTTATTACCCTATCAGGTATTACTAGCAGATATGCTATAATCCTGGACTTATTAGTTGCTCAATCTTAAATTAGTGACATAAGGTTATTTCCCTGTTCCCTTCAAATGGATGCTTATGGGTCAAAAAATATACATGAAAATCTCCATGAACTGTAAAATGATATTCAAAGATTAAGTATTGTCTTGAGGTAATCTAGGAGAACAAGATTTGATGTTAGGTGGGTATTGGCCCAATTTTCTGGGCACAATCTGCAAAGTCTATAGATACTATCTACTGTTGATCCATTATATCCCTAGAATCTCGGGCAGTCCCCAGTCCACACTAGGCACTAATATTTGAGAGTATTAATACAGTAATCTCTCTCCTAGAGACTAGATATACATTATAAAATAATGGAAGATTTTGCAGTTATACTTAGCACTGCCTTGAAAGCTTAAAGGTTTTCATTTATGCCTTTTTCAAGACAATTTGGTAATTCATCTTTATTTCCTTGTATACACAGTACATTCCATTTAAAAAGAGATGCTAATGCATTTATGTTAAAGCACATGGATTTACAATGCAGGATGAAATGTATTCCCTTCCCTTAATTCTGTTTAGGGAAAGGGAAGAATCCACTGGTATCACGTTAGTATTGATTAACTATCACTTGAGTTGACAAAGCAGCACACGATACACTGAGCAGATGCCCAGATCAAGCTAAAAAAGCTCAGCAGATATGAATTTTGACACTTGCTTTTTTTTTGCCTTTAAAAGATAATCAGTTCAACATCTGAAAATACTCTTGTAATGAATAATTCAGATTTCACAGATCTGAATTTTTTAAACTATGTGATATTAGTGCTGTTTGTAGAGATGGAGGAAAATATCTATAAAAGGTTCACAAAAATGTGTTTGCTCTTCAGTTGGTGAGATAGATGCCAAATACTCTCAAACAAGTCTTACACAAATGCAGACCAGAAGAACACATCGGAACATGTATGTTTTCACAAATTTTGGATGCTAGAGAAACTTACGAGCTTCTTACAACTATGAATCTGCCTTTCATATTGAGCAGGTGTTTGATGTGGAATCCTGTAGGACTCCTGGTCACTCTCAAAAAGGATTTTTTTGTTTGTTTGTTTTGGTAGCAGTTCTGTCTGTTTTCATAGTGTGTTAGTGAATAGACAGTCCAGACAGAATCTTCCACCCAAATGGGAAAATAATGAGTTCTTCAGGGTGCTTTTGGTAGCTAGTGACAAAACACAAAATTAATCTGGCTTAAGGGAAAAATTGGTAAATGGTAAATTGCTGTCTTATGTAACTGGGAGATTGAGATGCAACCAACTGTGACACTTTTAGCATCTCTCCCTCTGATGAGGTTTCCTGAAGGCACCTCCTTTGCAGACATCATATCAGAAGGAAGCATTAAAAGCACCTTTGTTCAGGTAAGCATCCAGTCCTTACAAGAAACAGACACACCCTTTTTGGGTTACAGGCCCTTGGACCATTCACTTACTATAGAGAACCAGATGTTCTAATTGTCCATTCTAAGTTACTTTGCCTTTTGTATTGAGGTGGAAGCAGGATAATAAAAAAATAATAATTTTTTCTTTTTTGTGGTACTGGGGATTGAACACAGGGTCCCTGCACTGCTATATCCCCAAGCCTTTTTTATTTTTGGTTTTGAAACAAGATCTTGCTAAATTGCTGACTTGTCCATGCTGGGTTTAGACATGCCTTAGTCTTCCAGAGTGTTGGGATTACAAGCGTGCGCCACCACATCCGGCTCCTCATTGTTCTTGTATCAAAAGGAATGAAACTGTTGAATAGGCAGACACTGTACCTGCCCTCCCTTTCCCTTTGCCTCGGATACAGATGTGACATCTTATTTTAAACACTTTCCCTCGGACTTTGTTTCTTGCTGAGTCTGGAAGGTTTGCAGTGATGAATGGCACAGCTAAACGAAACTTTGTTTTTTATCATCCTGTCTTTTTTCTGTAGCGATACTTCTTACCTGGTTAATATCAAGCAGAGGTTTTAATGGCTTTTGTGAAACACTGGAGACTAAAGGAAATGGCAAATCAAGACTATTGCCATAGCTTGGAGTTAAGCAGCCAAGTGAGGTACCTGGAGATTCTCTCTCATGTTTGAGAGTCCTTATTCACTGAAAGAGGCCAACTTCAGTTAAACTTGCTCTGGTACAAGGACCTTTAGATCCCCCTGGAGTGTTAGACATAGATGTAAGAGGGGGGTGGGGACATTTAGAGGAAATCACCGCAGAAATATGTTTAGGAGGCACAGTGGTACTTTGGTTCATGTACACTTTATTTCAAACCATTTGATTTAGAAACAGAGTGCGTGGCAAAATTTTGCTTTTGCTTGTAAACTGCATTGGGTGACAAACACGACTGGGCCATCTTTTCCACAGAAACAAATGTGGCCATCTTTTCCAAAACTGTACAACAAAGTAAGTTCATGAATGAGGTACAATTGTATAAAGGGGCATATTTGTTTCTACAAAAGATAGAACGGACCCCAGCTGAGTTACGGGGAAGATAGGAGTGCTCCTCATAAAGCTGTGAGACAGTAACTTCTAAGTAATTAATCTACATTCAACCAAGTATTTTTAAATCTGCAACAGGAAAGCTGTTATGGTTTATGTTTAAATGTCCCCCCCAAAGCCTTGTGTGCTCATATATGGAGTGTCAGAGAGGCGACTGAGTCATGGGGGCAGGATACGAATTAGTGGATTAGTCCACTGATGGGCTTACAACTAAATATAATGTTGAGAGATGAAGCCTGGTTGGAAAAGATGGCTGACTGAGGGCATGGCCTGGAAGGATCCTTCTCTTTCCTTCCTCCTTTGGTATCTCCCTGCTTGCCACCACCATACCATGCCTTTCTCCTTTGCCATGCCCCTCTGCCACACCGCACTGCGTTGGAGTTAGTTGACTATGGACTGAAGATGTCTACAGACTCTGAATCAAAATAAACCTCCTCCTCTACTTTAGGGGTTTTGGATAGTGTGTTTTAGGGATGAGAAAGTAAGATAGAAGCTTCTGGAGTGAATATTCCCTCTGCTCCTCAAGAGCTGTGTGGTTTGTTTTGTTTTTCTGCTTTGCTCTGTCTCAGATTTTCTTTTTTTTTTTACTTTAAAGAGGATAAAATCAAGCAAAATAAAACAGAATAAAGCCAACTAAAACAAACTGGTGTAAGTGACACAGGACTTCAAAATAATACGAGATCAACAGTGTTTACCAAAAAGCTGCTTGTTGTATTCAAACTAGCTGCAAACACCTTCAGATATAGTAAAAATCCAACAAAACAGAATAGAGTGAATAAAAACAAAACAATGACTACAATAAAGGACCTCAAAATAATATAATATTAAACCCCAAATGGCTACCATAGTATATCTTGTTATCTTTGAAATAGCTGCCCATGCCATTGGATATAATAAAATCAAAGAAGACAAAACAGAATAAAACCCAACCCAACAAAACAATGAAAATGATACGGGACTTCAAAACAAGATAATAGGGAATGAACAATGGCTACCACCTTCAGAAGGAGATGCCCTTAGATGCTACATTGTGGATTGTTATCCTCTGAATAGATGATCAGACCACTGGCTTTAGACCTGCAAAGTCAATGAAATACTACACTCTGCAAGCATTAAGTTGTATTTTACCTCAATAGTTATCATTGCCGCCTGTGGTTCTCCAGATCAGCCAGTCACTTACAGGGATGGGGGGTTGGCTCTTCTTGCTTCCCAGCCCATGTACCAGAAGGGCCTGGCATCTGGCTCACCCACAATGGCCCATGCATGGCACTGACTCACAGGGAGGGCTTGCTTCTTCGTGACTTCTTGTTCTCTTTCCCTGTGGTCCATAAATAGTTCTGACTCACAAGGAGCCTTTCTCATGTTTTCTGATGGAGATGTTATCTCTTCAACGTGGCTGCTAAGCCAAAATGTATGTAAGGAAGTTAGAAATGTGAGTTCTGTGACTAGTTTGTCTGGTTTCTTATCCCTGATCTAGTATGGAAGATTAAAGGGATAGTGCTGGTAAAAGGACTTGCTGTGGTTCTCAGTATGAGATGTTGCTGTCTACTACCTGTTGTCCCTTGATACTGTCTTCTGTGTTTAGTTTCACTTGTTGAATTAGAATCTGATTGGTCAGGTGCAATCAGGTAGTATTTCTAACAGTTTCACCTAGATGGCCTTTCAACAGAGAAGTTAGCTGTGAATCAGGGTGCACACAAATTGAATGATTCAGTGGTAGTCTACTCTTAGAGAAGGAAATTTGTACATCTCAATCATAATTTTCAGATTCGTAGTTGAAAAACTCACATTTATCAAAGAGTTGAAAACCTGGATTCTGTAGCTAGATTTACCTGTGTTCAGATTCTGGTTCTCACACCATTCTCTGAAATGCTTCTTCACTGCAGTTTCTTTATCTGGAAGGAGGAACACCACAATATTATACATTCCATGGTGGTAGAATGGGAAGTTAATCTATCAAGAAGTTTCATTAAAGAAAATCTGGCTAATAGTAAGCTGTCATTACATTTCACCAATTACTATGACTTCTATTCCCTCTCGCTGTTTATTAGCTACCACAATCGCATGTATTTCACTCTATTGTTACAGTGATCTTCAACAGTTAAGGTATGACAGAATGTCATGAAAACATGGGCAGGCTTTCTAATCAATGATCTGTGATGTTTAACTCTGATACCTCAGTTCCCTGGCCTGGCTGATTACTTAAAATGTGTCTACTCTCAAGTTCAGTGACATAGAGCTCAGGAGTCTTTTCTGGGATGTTAGTTCCCTGTGCCACAGGTCTTGCCATCTAACCTGCGAGGTTGCCACCTCTCACGTGATGTCTGGTCCTCTCAGGACCCTAGATTTCTAACTTTGTCTACATGAGAGAAAAAAACCTACCCTTTCCTGGCACACTTCCCCAGCCCTCCTCTCCCTTCCCCATAGGACAGCCAGTGCATCTCTGCCAAGGTTAGGCTTTTTTAAAAGGCAGGAATAGCTGCTGCTTTATAGCAGCTTCTGCTTTTGATCCAATGAAAACCTGCTATCATTGAATGCAAATGCATTCGGGTGAGTGAAAAGGTCATACCCCAAAACTCCATCTACTGAATTATTCTGCGTTATGGTGCTTCAGAAAAGGCAAAACAACAGCGGAACAGTGGGAGGCAGGGATTTAGAGTTCAGCGGATGGATTAATTACAGAGGAAATTTTGCGGGGATAAAATTTTGCTGCTTTTTGCTTATCATGGTAAATATACAACTCTATGTATTTTTCAAAATTTGTAGGTGTAAACATCACAAAGAGTACATTTTTTTCTTTACAGAAAAACAAATATCCTGGGTGTATGAAGGACCTGGCTTCTTGCTTGGTACAAAAGGGAGAGAAAAATAGGGAGAGAACAAGCATAAATCAATATTTCAAAATATTATTAAGCCATGGACAATGTTCTAGAAATATGTTAACTTGATTGCCAGATTGAAAATTGGGACTCTGCTGTAGGCAGCAGGAACTCATCAGGCAAAAGACCTGTCACACTTGGACGTTGAGCAGTCTATTTAACTACACTGAAGTGGAGAGATTATAAGAAATAGCTGTGAGGAAATAGAGCCACTGTTAGGTTTTTCCACGGAAGCCATGTAGCTGTGGTCTTAAATGTTTACTTTTACTGGACACCTGTAGTAAATGGTGCATTCCAAGCACCACAGCCCCCTCTTTAATTCTTTTACAGACCCCCTTGTGACAGCTTTTTAATTCTCCAACTTTTTTTTTCCCTGCTTAAGGCAAATTGAAGTCAAAATAGCTAAGCTCAGACTGCTTGTCGAGGAAAGCACAGTGTCTCCTGTGACATGGCCCTTGAATCTAAGCAGCTTACATGGTAGTGAAGGTAAATTGAATCAGTGACCCATCTCACCAGGAAACTGAAATAAGTATTCAGCCAAGGTCTGAGGTACTGTGGAGGCCCTGGAGGATGTTCCAAGAAGGCTCTTTTACGCAGGTAGTGTTTGAAATGCATCTTAAAGAATTGGATGCTCTTACATTTATAATACCAACTAATTGGGAGGCTGAAGCAGTCAGATCACAAGTCAGAAACATCCTGGGCAACTTAGCAGCTTGTCTCAAAATAAGTAAAAAAGATCTGAGTATGTAGCTCATTTTGAAACTCTGGGTATAATCTCCAATACCACAAAAGAAAAAAATTTTAATGCTATAAAAAGAAAAAGATACTTTCCATAAGTAAAGGTAAAGACATGGAAAAACCAAACCTTTCAAGCAGTGAAATGACACTTCCGTGCTGTAAGAGTATAATAAACATGATTTTTAACTTTTAGTCCTTTGGCTTACTGCACAAAACCCTCAGGTAAAGGGTACGTGTTATAGCTTGCATCTAGTTGTCCCCCCAAAACCTCATGTGATCATTGGTGGGGCTTTTCAGAGGTGGCTGGATCTAGGGTATGTGATGCCAAGATCAAGAATGTCACGCTGGTGTTGATTCATGGTGCGAGGCTACTATTAAGGCTACTACCTATTCTGAGAGCGGGTAGCCTAGATAAAGCATAAGGGACAGACAGAGAGTAGCTGCTTGTTTCTTTCCACTTGCTGCTTGTTTCCTCCCTACTTCACTCCTTTGCTGCCTTCCTGCCTTCTCCTGCCATGAGCTGTTTCTCTGTGATACCCCTCTGCCATGCCACCCTGCCTTGGAACCAGCTAATTATGGACTGAGACCTCTACAAACTGTGAGCCAAAATAAACCTCTCTTCCATTAACTTTGGGTTTTAGATATTTTATCTCAACAATTAGAAAGTAACTAATACAATATGACACACTTTAAGGGTCAGTCTACTTTGCTTTCCTGAGTCCTAGGTAGAAATGTTTTGAATCTTATGAGCAAGTAACAGAATTCTCTCAAGGTGGCTACAACAATTCATAAATAAGGACCTGTTTCTTTCATAAGAATAACTCTTGTGGTAAAATTACTGGTCGGTTTGTGATGACTAGATCATGTATCTGAAATCTTCCTGGTATTTTTTTTTCCATTGGTGGAAGATGGCTCTTACAGTTTTAAATATCTTGTTGATGGTCCAGTAGGAAGAAGGCTGGAACCAGCAACATCTGTGCCCTCCTATGGATGGTAAACTTTCCCAGTGACCTTCTGTAGACCACTACCTACTACCCATGAGACAAAAGAAAGTCATTTGGCTCCTCCTAGCTTCCAAAGGAGGTGATTATTGGCCTGGACACTTTGTTCTAGCTAATAATTCTGAGGTTTTGTTTGCAAGGGAAAAGGACAAACAGCAGTTGTTATGATAATAACATGTTGGCCATCCTAGGAATAAAGTCTATGGATAAGGTAAAAATGTTATAATCAAAATCATCCTATAACTCACTCATAACATGCTCATGCTAAAATTTGTCCTCCTAACAACATTGTACTCAGAAATGAAATCAATCAAACATTTTAATGCTTTGAAACTTCATCACTTTTATTAAGTTTTCAATGTGCGATTTTTTTGCCTTTAAAGTCACCATCATCTTCATCTCCTAAAAATGATTTTATGAGTTCCCCCAATTATTTTTTGGACCAAGTCTCTCTGTAATTCTTAATTAATGTTTCAATTTCCATCTCCATTGGAAGGTACCACCTCCCACTTGGTTGGCCACAGAAACAATGTGTTACCATCTCTTTTTCAGTGACCAGGAAATGTTTAAAAGTCAGGCCCATGTTGTTTTCTCAGTTTCATGGGCATCCATTGACTGGGTCTAGATTGCTCTCACACTGTGAGAGACACTTGAGTACTGAGATTTCCCCAGAAGAGGCTGCATTCACATGATCTTGACTCCTAGGTGAAGGGAGTAAAAGCACACTCTGCTGAACTTGCTTGTAGTGCTTGAGTTGATTCTCTCCCTCTCCCACTCCACCATTGGTCTGGTTCTATTGCTGGGGGTCCTAGGAGGGAGGATGGGTGAAAGGCCACATTTCTCCCATTGTGGCACAAGGATGTGTTATGTTTGAGAAGCAAGAGTATTTTTTCAGAGTTCAAGTGATCTCACTTGTCATGGATGCTCTGTCATTTGTATGTTGTCCTGCTTTAAAGGCTGCTACATCCCAGAGTGTTCAGTCCATCAGACAACCCATTAGGCACAACCAACGGGCCCAAGTTATTTGTTTTACTATAGAGTTTTATTTACTATCAAAAATAATGTAGTCATAAGAAACTGAAATGAGGTTGCTTGCTGCTTGGATGGTTCCTTTTATGTTTTAAAGTTTTGGTGTAATGACACACCAAGCATGAGTTCTGGTCTGTTGGTTTCTAGAGTCGAGTTTGTTTAATTAAACTACTTGTCTCTTCATATCTTGCCCAGATGTTTCTATATGTGAATCTTAAATTGCCTTCCATTCTACACAAATGTTCACAATCTCCACTTGGATGGCGTGACTGGTTTGATTAAATTGTTAGGTTATTTTAAAAAGAGCACATCTTATCTTATTATTCTCCATTGTTGACATGCAAATTACTTAATGAGATTCTTTTATTGCTCTGGTCTTATCTTCTATCATTATTTTCTTCATTATCTTTGAACATAATAAATAGAAAATATACACCGTTTTGATATACCAGGCAGGCTCATATAGCATTGCTTTATTTTTTAATGAACTTCAAAATACATACAGTATGCAATATCTTATATTCATGTCTCATATATCTCATATATATACATAAAATCTATGATCTTTACAGTAGCTTTATAAGAGAAGTATTTTTATTCCCATTCCACAAGAAGGAAACAGAGGAAGCCCACTAATTTTCCCATTGTCTTTCTTCACAATCTTCCTAGGCAATTCTCAACTTGTCACACTGTTTTTCATGTACTCATTTGCCAGAACTGCCAGCCCAGATGAACCTCATTATGTGCACCTGTTCCAGGCACCTAACCATAGGTGCATCTCCCCAGTCTGTGCCTCAGAGCCCCTAGAGTACCACAGAGCACCATAGAGCCACTGTACCCCAAAAATGAGGTCATTAATCTTAGTTAGGCCTTCAATCTCTACTACCCAATATTTGATACCTAACTAAGTCACTATTTCCCATTTTAAAAATGGCAGCTCCACTATATTCATTTCCTCACCTCCCATTTCTCTTCTTCCCCCTGCAATCTACCCAAGCTTCTCCTAGAATGGCTTGTGTAATGTAAAAAAACATCCATGGTACTAAATCCAGTGGAGAGTTTAATTCCTCTCTTTGCTTCTCAGTTCTATTTAACCCTGATCAGTTCCTCCCAGCTTCTTGAAATAGTTTTTCTTCTTGGCTTCTGTGTTACTACTTTCCTGGTCTGCCGTCCCCTCTGTGATAATCTTTTTTCAGTGTACCTTGAAGGCTCATCTATCCATCCGCAAACTTAAATGTTGGAGTCCCTTACAATTCTGACCTTGGTCTTCTTTTTTACATTGTCAGAACCCTTCCTTACATTATACCGTCCATTCCCTTGGCTTCTCTAATCATCTGCATTCCAATGACTCCCAGGAAGATTTCTCTGCAAGGCCTCAGACCCTCCCAAGCTAGGGCAAACCTTATGCTCCATGCATTGTCAGCTCTCCTGCTGCCCAGAGCATGCTACACTTCCCAATCATGGTTCCAATGCCACTCTTCTAAGGAATCTTTTTCAGATCTTTATTTCTTAGTTACCCCATTCCATTTTACTACTGCAGAAACATTTATCTATTTATACACTTTGTATATGCGTTTATGTTCATATATGCAAACATGTGTACCTCATACTTAAATATAGCAAGTTTCCTTTTGTCCTCTAAAAACCAATCTCTGTATGCTTAAAGGCACCTCTTTTGAGAGTACATAATTTATAATTTTGTTTACATATTATTTTTTCTGGTATTTACTTATGTAGATACACTAAAATCCCACAAGGGCAAAGATCACATATTTTTACTGAATTCTGCCTCTGTAGTCTATCCTAGACATAGTAGGTACTTGTCAAATATTAATAGGCAATAATGTTACAACATTTGCAATTGCTTTCAAACTTTATGTACACTTTGAAATTTAAAAAAAATAATTTGCAATCTCTAAAAAAGAAAGGCTGAGTCTTTTTCCCCCCACAAACCTTTTCTGGATTAGAACCTCAAATTATCTGTAATTAAATGAATAAATTATCTGTAATTTTAGGTGAGGAGAATCTGTTCCAATTTCTAGAAAGGAAATATTTGGTGTGTATCTTAGAAACGACTCACAGCAACTACAGATGTTTTGCATTAGTGGTTCATTAAAGGCCACCAGGGACAACACAGTGGGATTAAATTCCCTCAAGTGACTTTCTCCTCTGAAAATTACTGTCTGCTATCTGTGTATCACTCAGGTCTGGCAGGACTTCAGAAGCTGACAGCCACATTCAACATGCCTAATCCTGAAACCTGAGAAAACTTTTCATCTGCTTTTATTTCCCAGCTTATTTTGAATCTTTTATAAAGCATAATCCTACCATTTTCTTTAAGAAAAATTTTCGCTACATAATACTTTTGAAAGAAAGCCAAATTTTTGTATTAGGAGTTCAATACAAAAGCAAGTTTTTTTGGAGAACTTTTTTTCCCTAAGATCCGTTGTCTCACATTTCACTCCCCAGTGTCTACCATGGATAATGTGTTGAAGAGAAAATTGGTGTGCAGGAAAATAGATCTCTAGCATTCAGAATATTGTATTTAAACATCAGAATTGTACCATGATCCCTAACCTACACTTACAGAGGAAAATATTGAATCTCATGTATTTTGAAAAGATTTTGAACACTATTACACCAAAATACATTTAGCTCAAATTTAGGAGCAACCAGAAAATTATCTTGCACAGAGGCATCTGTTCATTATTGAAAGAATTATTAGCTTATTCAGAGTCTTTAGTTTTAAAATGTATTGCTTATAGATACCACAGGAGGTTGAATTTAAATTTTCTGTCATGCTTCTTGTACCTTCATAAGAAAAATTATGATTGGATCCAGACAAGCTTTGGCAAATAAAGGCAATTTTTAGAGTACTAAATATCCAAAAAGGTGGATATTGTTTGAGTAGTAAAGGTTTTCTTTGACCATCAGTCATATGGCTTTGGATGTCCATCTTAAGTCTTTCCATGGGCCCTGTAAGCCTTCTTTGCTCCTGTCCCTGCCCCATGCATCATGAAATCTCATTGGTTTTCCTCTTAACCATCTGCTTAGCCATCCACTCTTCTCCCCCACGGCCATTTCTCTAATCCAGCCTCCCACCATCTTCTCCTGTCCCTATTCATCTACCTTTGCTTCCTCCTGTGCCTTTTCCATGATGCAATATTTTGGTGTGGCCTGCTATAATAATTACTCCAGGCAGAGCAGTTTAAACAACAGAAATGTATTTCTCACAGTTCTGGGATCTGGGAAATCTGAGCACAGTGAGGTTCCTTCTGAGAGGCAGATGCCATCTTGCTTCTGCCCTCACATAGTAGAGACAGAGAGTGAGCTCTGGTCTCTTTTCTTATGAGGTCACTTATCCCAGTATGAGCTTGTGCATGGTTGGCTTCTCATTGTATCTTCACATCACAGAGAGAAGGTAAACTCTCTGCCATCACTTATGAGGATATTAACCCAAACACAAGTATCTTCCAAAGGCATCATCTTCTAATTCCATTCCATTGGGGAAGCAAGGCTTAACTACATGTAGTTTTTGCAGTCAATAAAATGCAACCATGATGATCTTTTAAAAAATGTGAATTCAATTGAATCAAATCCCCTAGTTAATTCCCATCTCCAAGATTCTGCACTCCTCAAGGCTGACCTCTCCCCCACTGCATCCTGTAATACTCACCTCTTGCTAACTCTTACCTGGTCATGCCAGTCTTCTTTATTACTACACACTTCCCAGTTCTGAAGCCTGTGCATATTCTTCTCTCCTGCAACATACCCTCTTAACTCATGATGTTTCAAACATTAGCAAAAGTTCAGTTCCTCAGGAATCGACTCAAAGCCCAGGTTATGACTTGAGGTTTTATACTTTCAAAGACATGTTTCATTTTGAACCTTTAGCTCTTTTATATTTTTATTTGTGAAATGATTTAATGACCAATTATTTAAAGCAGTCAGCATCCATAAACTGCATGTCTCTTCCTCATCACTAAAGCTCACCTACTCAGTAGGTGTCTGTTAAATGAGCTGAACTGTGGATATGTCCTGTGTACCACTCTTCTCTCTTAGTTTTCTGGAAACAACCTTATAAGTAATGCAGCTCACCCATCCCTACATTGCATAAAACAGAGAGAAATACAACTAGAAACCATATTTCCGCTGGCCATTACATATTAGTCCATTTTTTGGTTACCACAGCAAGACATGTAAGGCAGGCTATCTGTCTAAAGGGAAGAAGCTAATGTAGCTAACAGTTTTAGAAGCTGAAAGTCCAAGATCAGGCAGCCCCATTAGTTTGTCCTCTGTTGGGGGAATGGGTGCTAGTAGTGGATTGTGTTATAACTGTGGCAGTATTTGTGGGAGAGAGATTGCAATTCTGCATCAGACGTGGGCTTTAGTACCAGTTTGCTCTGAGGAGACCTCTATCCTGGAGACCAGCACCCTTCTGACCCCAGGACTTCTCACTGGCCTTCTTCTCAAAGGCTTCACATCAGCAAACAGAACTACCCCTCCGAGCCATAAAGTTCTGGGAGACCAAGCATGTTTAGATGATGGTACCATATTATAAGGGTAAAAATTAGGTCTTTGTTTTCTGGCTTCTCTGTTTCAAGAAACAAAATCAACCCTTCTATTTTCCTGTCATCACTTTTTAGATTGACTTCCTTTCTTCATTGTAGAATCTAATCTGGGAAGAAAAAGATATTCTTATCAAGTAAAATATGTTTGTTACTAAGGTTGTCATTCAGTTATATCTGTCTGAGGAATGCAAATTGGAAAATGCACGATTACTTCAAACAGTGCAGTAAAGTATTCATCAGATATTTTAGCTCTGATTTTTGAACCTGGTGAACATTTTGGCCACATAGTTTAAATTCAAAAATGAGATTTTAGTTCTTGTCCATAAATGCAGAAAGAATTAATCACAGTTATATGAGTATTAATGATGTTCATCAAAAAAGAATTTACTATTGTAAACTTCATTAAATGAGTTTAATTCCTTCATCAGTTTTTAAAACTCTTACATTTAAGTCCTTTTTATCTTTTTAAAAAGAATTCTACAAACTATTACCTTTGAGATGAATCATTATGTATAGGTACAACAAAGATATGCTTTATCATAAATCTATATCAGAATTTCATTGGGTATTACTCCTGTCAGTGTAATTTTTCTGTCTAATGACTCTCCAGAGTCCAATTTTCCTTTGTCAGATGTTACAAATCTAAATTTTCCTTTCCATATTTGGCCTACAGCTGTTTCTAACATTATGTAGTTTTGGGCACTTTGTTGCTTATTATGTTTCCTAAAATCTGATTAACTCAGGTTACTTATTAGACTCTTAAGGAATTACAAATAATGTATTTTGGCTTTATAGTTAGTTTAATCAGTGATGCATTTTTGTTTACCATTTTATCTCTCAGAAGATTTATTTTCTGGTGATTATTCCATAAATTAAAAGCAGTTTATGGTTGGGGTGTCATTCAGGGATTAGGATGCCTGCTAACTATGTATGAAATCTTAGCTTCAATTCCCAGCACCATAAAAATAAAAAAAATTTATAACTGCTATTTAAACAGAACAAAAATCTGTTGCCTTTGTTCTCCTTTTCCTTGAATCTTGACAAGTATTCAACATATATGCTAGTTACTTTTCTTAGTTACTTTTTTAAAAATTTTTATTTAAAGAGAAAAAAAAGCATGTAAAGTGTAGAAATAATACAGAATTTCAAAAAAAAGATAAACAATAAGAAATCACTAGTTGATAAATTACATATTGTCCTCTTAGAAATAGTTGTTCAAGTTACAAAATTAAAGCATACAAAGTAGATATTCAAACAGTGAGAGTGTAAATAGCTACACATGCATCAGTCTCTATATGTATTTCTATTCTTTCTGTATTAGTGGGAAAAACAAAACTTAGTAAGACAAAACAAAACAAATTCCTATAAAAACATGAAACCAAAAAGTCGTATAAAACCACAGTACAAGGTGATCTACAATGATTGCTGTGTTGTTTCTTATTATCTTCAATAGAATTGTCTATATCATCAGGCATAATTGAATATAGAAGTATAATTGAATATAACAGTACATAACAATATTAGTAAAAATAAAACATTGTAGACAGTATAAAACTTCAAAGGCAGGTAATAATCAAACCAGAGTGGATATTCTAGTGAATCTTGTCATCTTAAGTGCAGTTGCCTATACTCTCAGACCTGATACCATCAATCGTAACAGCTTTGAATAAAATCTATCAATACAAAACAGCAATCCAACAAACCAGATTTGATTACAATCAGTCATGGTAAAACAGTGTAGGTTTTACAGAACTTTAGATTGACTTAATAGGAATTTAAGGATGATTACTGTACTATATCCTTTTATTTTCAGGATTACTGTTTGTACCCTCAAATCTAGTACAGGTAGAATGACTGGAACAGAATATAATACATCTAAGCAGAGTAGTGTGAGTAATGTGGGTTTTAAGTCCTGGTGCACTATTAACAATATAGTGTATCAAGGCCATCTATGTTAGAGATTCTAGTTATCCTTCTCTGCCTCATTTCTGCTATGCTATTTTTCTGCCTTTGTTTGTCTACTTTTCTCCTTCATTCTACTGCCTGCCCCACTCATTGAGGCCTTCCTGCCACCGTTCCTAAAATCCTGGTATTTTTTCTTTCTCTCTCTCGAATGTCCCTCAGTATTCTCAGTAGGGTTGGATTGGTGGTCACAAATCCGCCCAGTTCCTCTTTGTCATGGAAACATCTTGTTTCTCCATTAATTTCTAGTGACAGTTTTGCAGGGTATATCAATCTGGGCTGGAGGTTATTTTCTTTCAGGGCTTGGAATATTTCACTCCAAGCTCTTCTTGATCTGATGGTCTGTGTTGAGAAGTCAGCTGTGATTCTGATGGACTTACTTTTATAGGTAACCTGTTTCTTTTCTCTGACGACTTTTAATATTCTGTTTTTATATTGAATTTCTGGTATCTTGATTATTATATGTCTGGGTGTAGATCTGTTTTGGTTGTAGGTAGCTGGAGTTCTGTGTGCCTCACATAACTGAATGTCATTTGCTTTTCCCATGCTTGGGAAGTGTTCCTTAATTATTTCCATGAATAGCCTTTGTAATTTGCCTGTATGTATTCCTGCTTCTTCATTCATGTTTGTTATTCTTAAATTGTAGATTCTCTTGTCATCTTCTAGCCTTTGTATTGTTACTGCCTGTTTCCTTGTTATTTTTAAGAGATCTTTCCTTTCATGATCACACATTGCAATCTTGTCTTCAAGTTTTGATATCTTAGTTACTTTTGTGGAGACAAAATATCAAACCTAATATTAAAGGAGAAAAGGTTTATATTAGCTCACAGTTTGTGGATGTTTCAGTCCAAAATCAACTGGCTCCAAGGCAGGGTGGCATGGCAGAGGGGTACTGCAGAGGAGAAACAGTTCATGATAGGCAGAAGACTGCAAGGCAGCTTCTTTCTGTCCTTTTATATTCCATCCAGGTTACTGCCTTTTAGGGCATACTACCCATATCTAGAGTGGGGCACCCTTAATCCCAGCATCACATCTGTAACCCCAACATCACACACCTTAATCCAACCACCTTCAGAACACCCTACTTATGACCACATGAGGATTTAGGGGGACATCTAGATACAAATCTTAACAGCATAGTCCTTTGACATCCCAGGGTTTTATTGTCTTCCCTGTAGAGAAAGATGGTAGTAGGAAATCATTTGCTTAAATCAGATTGTAACCTCAGAAACTTTTAGGTTTTCAGTTGCAGGGAGTTTAATTTTCATGTTTAATCCTCATTTTACAGTTGGGAGAATAGAAAGCCAGAATGATTACGTGATTTGGCTAAAATCAGAGAAGGCCTGGATGTCAATACCTAGATGTCAAGTATTTTGACATCCAGGACACTTCAAAGGGAAAGCATGATGAAATGGAGCTCTGGACTTGAGTATCCTTTCTGGAGAGGAGAACATGACTTTTGGTTACTATGGTAACAGAGTGCTTTTTGAGATTTTTTTTTGATAAGCATACCCCCTACCTGTGCTAGTAGGAAAAAGAGCCATTGAGCTGATCTTTATGGTGATTCAAAACACTTTAGATAGATCCTGTCACATGCTTTATAAGTTCTTGATTGATTGTGTGAAATTAAGTTATTGGGCAGAGAACCAGCTAATGGAAACACATTGATGAAATCATTTTTGAGGGACATTAAATGGAATTTAAAATAAAGCTGAAATGGCTTTATGGATTTTTCAGTCAAACTGTTTATGGACATTTATTGCCAGTAAATTATGTTGTGTCAAAGAAGGGAGCAGGTAGGTATGGTTTTAATAGAAACCTTTTTGAAGTAATAAAATTGAGACTAATGTATTATCCAAGAATGGGTAGAGTACAAGATGGGAGAATTTGTCCTGATGGATGATTATCCTCCACTATGTAGGTGTGTGAAAGTGAAAAATGATGTGAAAATGAGAAATCTGGTAGGACTTGGAAAGAACTGTTTCTAGAAGAGCAGCTGGGGATTCGGCAAGCGGTATCAGAGGGCGTAGCTGTTAGTATTTCTTCTGATCTCAGAAAAAGACAAACGTGGAGAGCAAGTTAACCCTTTGGAGGAGATAGTCAAGGCCTCACAGAATGAAGTGTGCAGCTGAAAGGTTAGGGTTCATTTTCCCCATCACTTAACTGTGTGACTATAGGAAAATTTCTTCACTCATCTGAGTCTCAGATTACACAGCCTTGATAACAGAGTGTTATGGATTAAAAACTGATGGTCAACTTGACACCAGCTGCATTAAAGCAGCATGGTGCTGAGCATAGATGTTCCGCCTGAGGAAAGTTGCCAGCATGAATAGAGATGTGGAGAACAAGAAACGAGGAATTGTAGGTTTCTCTAAGTGTTACTGTTTTGAACCATTGATTCTCCTGGAGGAGCTCATCATGACTAGTTTCCCCAGTGTGAGTTCAACCATTGTCATCAGACCATCTCGGGACCTTATTGATGAGAGTGGCTGTGGTTCACTTTGGGGGAGCCCTGTTCCTTACATCGAGCATCGCTTTCCAGCTCCAGAGGGGGAGATCTGTGCCATTTAATCTCCAGGAGAAACTTGTCATGCTGGCTTTCTGGCATGTACTCAACTGTTCTTACCATCGGAGGAGCTCAGAACCTCCATGTTCCTGAGGATGGCTGTGGTACTCTTCAGGGTAGCCCTGATCCTTATTTTGAGCGTGACTTCTCAGCTCCAGTGTAGAACACTCAACCTACCAGCACAGCTCCTTCACCCTACTGGCATAGACTTTCTGGCTTCCACCACTAACCTTGGGGCCTTCCCAGTGCGGATCTGTAAAACAGATTGGCGTGAATCCTTCTTGTAGGCTCTAGACCTCCAGTTGGACTTGTGGGAGGTATTGTCATGGACTCTAGGTTTTCATCTGGACTCATGCAGAACATTGCTGTGGGATCCAGGTCCTTAGCCTAATAGACTGAGTCTTTAGTGTTGTGGATAGATTTCCTGCAGTTTATGTGTTTAATTCTGGGTGACCATCATAAAATAATAATATAAATTCTGTGTCCTGATTCTAATTGTTCTCCTCACAACCCCTGACTACAACACAGAGATAAATAGTCCCTACTGCATAGAGTTACTCTGATGATCAAATGAAATCCTTGAGTTTCAGCACACTTTCAAACTCATAGTAAACATAGTAAACTATCTAAAAATGTTTTTAAAATAATCACTGATGAGCAGGGTGTAGTGTGCATGCCTGTAATTCCAGCACTATAATTCCAGCCTCCTGTAATTCCAGAGGCTGAAGCAGGAGGATAGCCATGAGTTTGAGGCCAGACTGGGCTACCTAGTGAGTTTAAAACCAGCCTGAATTACGCAGTGAGGCCCTGTTTCAAAAAAATAAAGATCACTGAGGATAAGAATAACCATAAGAAAGAATAGAGTTCATAAACATTTTATTGCTAGTAGTATTTTATTAAATTTCATTACTGATTGCTGTGCACCTGAGATCTTACTCAGTCATCCAACTCTTTTAAGAGATAAAGGTTCTTTGATGATTTCTTCTTTTCAGAGAACAAACTAAGCATCAGGGAAGTTGAGTGTCATGTCCAAAGCCACTCAGCAAAAACACTGATCTCTTTCCGTAGGAAGTTGTATCAATAAGTGTGTTCTCTGGTGTGTGGGTCTTCTTGGACAAAGTCCAGAAAAAGCAAGACCAAAGGATATTTGATGGGATGATGCAAGCTGAAGTAGTGTAACTTGACCTTTATCTCTGCCCGACACATTGCCATTCTTCAGCCGCCACGTGGACCTGGTATTGAGGAACACGAGACTAGAGCACCGTGGCTAAAAGTGGCCTTTGGAGTCAAAAGCCAACATGTCAGTCTTTGTAGCAGCCTCTAGATCTGCGACTGTGAGATTCACAGTTCTAACTCCAGTCTTACATATAGGCTAAGTATATTCCTTGGTCTCAGATGAAACTGTAAGTCTTCGATCTCATCTTTGCTTAAAGACTTTTTAAAAGGCCAATTAGCACTCCTTTATTAACGCAGCTTTTTAAACTGTGTAGGTAAGATTAAAATAGTATGTTCAATTGTGATTTGAATACTCATTTGAAATATATTGCGTTGCACAGGGAGTTTTACAACAGGAAATTAATACTTCCATAGAAACTGCAGAACCACATGAAAAGCCTGAGGAACCTAAAGCCAATCTAGCCAGTCTATAGCTGATCATTTCTTACCCACACAGAACTTATGATCTACTAGAAGGAATGGGGTGAATGTCTGCAGGGTAAACACATCTCACATAGAGTGTACTCAGGACAAAATGAGTATTATTATCATTTTTCCAGATATTGAGTGTCTATACAGTACTGTCCTGGGCAATTAGTATATAACAGGAAACAACATATACTTCTAACCAAGCATGGAGCAAATGTGCTTGTAGAGCAGAGAAAGTTGAAGACCTGAACTCTAGTGTTCAAAGGACACTATTTTCTTTCTATAAACCTTTAGTAAATACCTGTAATGTATTAGATGACTCTTTTGTTCGCCCTTCGAATTGCTTAGGAGGATGGCAGAACTCAGAGCCACTAACTGCAGCTCCTTATTTAGCCTGTGACAGTTAAGCTTAGCCACCAGCTTAATTGGCTTGGAAGCCACCTAGAGCATCAGTGATGCATACTCCTGTGTGTGTCTGTGTGAGGCACATAGGCATAATTTTGGGCCCCTTGACCCTTTCTCTTGGATGCTGCTTCCATACTCTGCTTCCCAGCTGCTATAAACTAAGAAGCTTTGCTCTGCCACATCCTTTCACCATTGTGCTTTGGCCTTGAGGCCAGCCAAACATAGACTCATTCATCTGAAACTCTAAGCCAAGTGTGGGTATATGGCATTTTGTCCACTATGGGAAGGCCATCTGATACATAAAGTCAGTACCAGTGAATAGGAATCATTGCTGTGCCCATATCAGACCATATGGTTTATAAGCCTCTGGAACAGATTTAGGAAGGAGTGTGTGATGCTGGTATATCAGTTAGTGTTACTATGGGAACAGATTTAAGACAAAAATATATGAATTTATAAGGTAGGGATATGATGGTTACAGAGTGAGGCTTTTGCTGAGTGGCTTTGGTCTATAAAATAGTTGTGTCATGTTAGCTTGAATTAGAAACTTTTTATTGTGTTTATGTGGAAATGCTGAGTAACTGGATGTCTCTATGCCTACAATTATCAATGTTGTGGAGTTGTTACAGTAAATAAATGAAATAATGAATTGTTAATGTATATGATAGTCTAGTAGTCTCTCAAAGGTAGCTTAGAAAAAATTATTCACTGAGATGGTCCTTTCAAGACCATACGTAATGTTTAAGTAGAGCACTATTTTCTGATTATACTTGCAAAGTCTGTTATTCCTATCAAAAAGAGTGAATATTTTTATACTTGCTATGGAAGTTAAGGAACTAATTCATTTTCCAGGATTCCTCATTATGCCAGGATAAATACAGATGTTTGAATAATACTGGTGAATGGGGGATTTCTAGACACACTAAGCAATGCAAGAGGGTTCTAGAAATTTGCACACAAATGCAAGACATTCCACCCCTCTTTACAGCATCAAAGAAGCATGCTAAATGTATAAAAATAAACTTCTTTACTTCAGAGTACAAGATACTATTTCTGCTAAATTCAATTGGAAAACTAATATCCAATGCAATTGTCTGTGATAAAAGGAAGTTTAAAAGATTTGAAAACACTTTGGGAGCATATAAATCAGATAATCACAATCTTTTATGGCTGGAAAAGTTCAGCTGGTGTTGACAAGTTGTAAAGATAAAAGCTTACAGCACAGTCAAGAGTGAAATGTCTAGATTGAGTTGAGGATCAATGTTAATACTCAAAGTGTAAAAGCACTGAACTCCAAATGAGCCTTCATAACGTTCTGTTTTTCTGCTTGACTTTCCAAAACAGAATAGTGTAGAACTTTGTTTTCTAAAAAACTTTTGTTTGTCATTAGGCAAATATAACCACCTAACACACCACCATAGGAATTGTGTGTAGAGAGAGAGTGTCACTTGCTGTATTTGAAAACATTTCTAGTTGGTTGACTATTAATGTTTTATTATATAAACATCAAATAACAGTCTGTTATATATAACAGTCAAATGTTAGAATTTCTAGGTTCCCTTTTTCCTTCCTTTTTCTTTTTTGTAATTTAGAGACTATTTGCCTCATGGCCTCAATCTGATCTCGGTAAGAACATTTCAAAAGATGTTCCTTGTGTTTCAAAGGTTGTTTGCTTGAGCCAATTCAATGCTGTCCTGACACGAGCCCTATGCCACTGGCAAGGTTTGTGCATACTGCGCTATGTAATGGATTTGCTACATTTAGGTGCAATCAGTGTGCTGATTGTGCCCCTAGGTGATTCCTCCAACATGTGTAACTCCATTTGCTTTCTTCTGCTTACAGGAGCTGAAGGCACAGTTTTCCCTAAGTCTATAGAAACACCTAACATCAGGGCAGACCCCTTCAAGGAACTAAGGTAAGCGTCTGATTGGTTTGTATTTATTAGTGGCTATTACCTTCCTCTCTACAGATGGTCCATGATTCATTCAGAATAATAGTGATGGTGTTATAATATGATACATAAACTGAGAGCAGTTGATAAGTTATTGAAGATAAGATAAAACAAAAAAAAACATGCTTTTTTTTCTGAGTACTAAAGAAAATTAAGGTTCTGGGGTAAGAGGTTGCCAGTTTGTATTTATGATATTTAGATTCATTCATTGGCAATAGAAGTTTGTGTCTGTATTTTGTGATGCTACAAACCTATCCAGCTATAAATAGTTGAACTAATCAGTAATGTGTGGTGTCCCACCAAAAGAAAAGAGCTATCTAAGAGAATCTGAAATCTAAATTCACGACAGGATTTTTTCTGTAACAAGTTGCTATTAAGGTTGGTATGATATTAGAACCACATTCTGTGGTCATTCCTTGTGTTTATGTTAGTTTTCAAATATTTGTAAGTGTGGAGGACTTTTGCAGAGAAGAACTAAGATGCTATGCACACACTGCCAACAACTATGGAGAAACAGTGATGTAGAGATACAGCCTAAAAACAATTGTAGCCAACAAAGATCTATCCCTTATAATTATAACCAGGAAGAACTCAGTGAATACTGACTTTCTTCATTTTGGGTAATTCTTTTATCTAAAACCCATCACAGATCACCAAATGGCCAAGCATAGCATTGCGTAACTACTTTCCAGTAGTCATCAACCATAGGCAAATGTGTGTGCTCTACCTGAGCCACATCCACTCTTCCATCATGCAGCCTCCAGGTCTACACCTTGCTGAAACTGTAACAGCTATGGGGGAGCTTTTGTTCCCTTAAAAGAAATATTCTCTGCAGTAGGAAAAGCATCTTCAGATTACAAAACCCACAGCATTTTTTGAGAAGCCTGAAGGGAATATGTTTCCACTGCAAAATCTCAGAATAGGGCTACATTTTTCCAGATTACAGAATAGAACATCATGGAGTTTTACATTTTGCTAGCATAAGCTGTTTTCAGCACATTTTCTGTATGCCCCGGTTACCCGATTCCCTGTCAATTAGATCCCATGTTACGTATAAGGTACAGAAGCAGGAATCTTTGAGGCAGAGCCAGCAGAAAAAACTTACCTTTTAAGATTCTTTGAGAGAATTCTTATTCTCTAAGTGTAGTGTCTCCATCTCTGATGTAAGAACTCTTTCCAGACAAGATAATAAATGAACAGTTCCCTTCCTGTTCACATTCTTTAGTAGGAAAAAGTTTCTTATAAAATTATAGACAGTAAGTGATGTTTTTATTCAAAAGAAAAATGCTGTTTAAAGGAAACTGAACTGTAAATACAATACAGAGTTGTTTGTTCATTCATTTTGTTTTCTCCTTCTCTGTGGAACAAGCTTTTCATTACCTGGAAGATTTGGGAAATATAAGAGGGAAGAACTTAGGTTGATTTGGCTTTACACAATAAAATAAATTATCTACAGTTAAAGAAAAATGTTCCAACCCAAGACAGACATGAAAGTAGCTCTCAAAAACTCCAGTTTAAAAATGGCCAAATGATCTGAATCCTCAGTTCTCCAAAGAGATTAAACAAATGGTCAATAATGTGAAAAAATGTTCACTATCACTATGTATCATGCAGACAAAGCAAACTACAATAAGATATTATCTTACCCCGGATATAATAGCTATCATAAAAATACAAAAAATAACAGTGGTGGCAAGAATGTAGAAAAGGGGAACTTTTATACACTGTTGGCAAGAATGTAATTAGCATAGTTATTATATAAAACATTCCAGTTTACAGTTAACTTTCTCAAAAACCTAAAAGAACTGCCTTGAGATCCAGCTGTCCTACTATTGGCTATGTATTTTAAAAGGTGAAATAATCATTCAACAGATACCTGCACTCTGATGATTATTTCAGGACAGTTTATCACAGCCAAGATACAGGATCAATCATGGTATCCTTTGATGGATGAATGGATAAAGCAAATATGGTATGCGTGTAATGTCAGTCAATCCAGTCTCAGAAACCAAAACAGTATGGGGTCTTAGGAACTGCAATTTGGGAGACATGGGTCTAGAGAGCTGTGAGTCAGTATTCTGAGGGAAGCAAGAAAAATGTGAACTCGAATGAGCTATTGAATGTTGAGAAGGAAAAGAGTTTGTGTGACCTATGGAAGATAAAAACAAGAATATATCACAAGAATGGAAAAGTCCACAGAACAGAAGTCCAGTAGCCCGTGGATGTGCACCTTGAGTTTCTGGGCCTCATGTGGTCATTCAGTCATTCTAGATGCATATAGTGAAAGTGTGGAAGTGACCACAATTCACACCCCAGGCGATATCTGGAAGCGTGCAGAGCTCTATTTCCCAGTGTCCTCCTGATCCAACCGTAAGACTCCTTCAAAGTTGTTTTCAGTATAAATGTCCTTTTGCTTTCAAACACAATGGAATATTAATCATAAGAAGAATGAAACTCTGTCTTGGCAGCAACATGGATAGAAATGAAGGACATGACATTGTGTGAAATAATCCAAATGCAGATAAACACTGTGTATTCTTGCTCATATATGGAAGCTTAAAAACTGATTTAGTAGAAGTAGAAGTTGCAGTAGTCATTAGAAGAGATTAGGATAGATGAAGAAGGGAACATAGAGGGAGGTTGAGTAACAGGTATCAAAGATAATCCCATGGGAGGAACAGATTTTAACATGATACAGCGCTGCAGTGTGAGTATGGTTCACAATAATTTGTTATATATTTCATATATGTTTTAATATTCTTGACACAAAAATTACAAATGTATAAGGAGATGCAAATGCTAGTTGCCTTTATTTCATCATTGTACATTGTATATCGTACAAATTACCAGTTTGCCATAAACATGTACATTATAAATCAAAGAAAAAAGGGCAGCTTTCCATGCATTCATTGACTCACTTTAGAGACTCATGTCCTGAAGAATATAAAATATTTGCTCATGTAGCATAGTTGATATAGTATCTATGCTTAATTTTTGGAAAACACTGGAAATTGCCCCCCAAAATCTGAAAATTTCATGACTAGATCTCCTAAGTTTACTCTAGATAAATAAAAATAAAGATTTTAGGTGAGAGCTACATTTTCACATTTTCTAAAGTTCTGTATATATTCTACAGAGGCTAGAAAAAAAAGTTTTCTTCTAGGAAGCATGAAAATATTTTAATATCTTCTTTTGTTTGCTCTGATTTTCAAATCATGAAAGACTGGATTGAGTCAGGGATCTGCAGTGTTATAATTCAGCATATTCATCCTCCTGCAAATTTCTTTTTAAGTGGTACTTTGTAGGAGAGTCTCCAACTAAATGAAAAAAATAATCATGTATCATTCATAGGTAAACCCAGACAACTTTAGGGAAGCAGAATGTCTGTATATGTTTCATATATGTCATTTATTTAATGGTGCTGTATCACTCTGTGCTGTTGATTGGTACTGGTCTTGGATACTGAGTAAAAAGATTATAAATTTGGTGGCCCATTCTCTCAGCCTCTGACTTTACAGCTGCATCAGACTTTCATAGCCACATGCAGGCTGGGTTGTCTTCTCGACTTAGGGATGCAGAATGGTTGAAATGAGGTCTCTGCACCTTTATCACATTTTTCTTGCTTCCCTCAAGAAAGGAGCTGTTTAGATGAAGCAGAGGTCCATTTCTCAGCGGTAACAGAGCGGAGCACAAAGGACTGAGGGTCAGAGGGTGCAGCAAACCCTTTACGTTTTTGTTAGCTAATTGCACTGTCAATTAAAAAGTCATCACTCTTCTAGATTTCAAGAGTTAACATCTTTGTATTATTTCACCTTTTTTCTAAAATAATTCTAAATTTAAGCCAAAGGTGCAAATTTCATGCAATTTTCTCATATACCTTTCACTCAGTTTTCTCTAACAACTTACAGTGCTATCATATCATACTCTAAGTTAAGATTTGTTTAAAGGAATGAAATCACATCAATATCTTACAAATTTAAAAATATATAAATACAAGTTTAACAGAAATGCAGTTTGTTAAGCTGCAAATTAAAGGATCTTTAATGCTCTCAATGGATGTCTTAGTTATGTTCTCCTCATTGACACCTGTAAATTAAAGGAGGAAAGGATTTTTTTGCTTTGCAGTTTATAGAGGCTTTAGTCCATGGTTGGCTGGCTCTGAGGTATGGGAGATGGGCATTGAAGAGGAAAAAGAGGTCACAGCATGGTAGTGGGAAGCAAAAAGAGGGATAAAGAGAAAAGGGAATGAGATAGATCTTTCTAGTCTTTGCTAGATATTTGTAAATAATACAGAGTTGAGCTCAAATTCACAACAGAAACAGTGGTTGCTTCTTTCCAGCCAAATAGTGAATTCACAAATAGACCATTCACAGTATTTACTTTACTTTGTTGATTTTAGCCCCGCTGCATAATTCAAAATGATGACATTATGTTTTTGATTCAAATCTGTACTTAAAAATATATCACACAGTATACCAATCCCTTGACATAAGAAAAACCAAACTTGAATTGAAATTGGATTTTAATAAATTAATGATTATAGAATGTGAATATATTAAATGTTCACTTTTTTTTTCCTCCTGGAGTTTATATAAAGATAAATGGAAAAATCTCTGGTCTCAGGCTGTTCATGATCTGAAGCAAGAAATAGGCCACTCTGTTTTGCATATGTTTTTTCTATGAGAACAGAGGCTGCTTTCGAATGCCTACCTTGCTCTAAGGGTTCTTTCAACTGTGAAGTTTCCTTGTAGGATTCTGATCCTACAAGAACATGAAATAGACTGTGAAATCTTATTTCGCAGCCATATGCCTTGGAAAATGTGAAAAAAAGGGAGAGGATTATATTAACTACCACATTCATGTAGCCAAATGTGTTCTTCTTAATATCCCCCCACAGTTTGGAATGAACCATACAACAGCAAAAAGCCAAAAGGCCTTTATGAAAGAATTTTTCACATCTTACTCAACTGCTTTACTAATGTATTCTTGCTTTATATATAATTATAACAAGGGTTGTAACCTGATTATCTGGCTCACTGAGGATCAGGTACTTTGCTCCAAGTATATGCTAGATACTTATAAAGGAACACAGAAATAAGTAATTTAAGTAGGTTTTACTTAAGACTAGGACAGAAATAAAACCCCAAAATACAGCACTGTGTGTACTTCCTAAGCCATAGATATGAACCAAATCAGAGGAAACACAGAAAATGATGAAATCTACCCAGGAGTGTGAGATAAGGTTGCCTTCATTTCTGTTGAAAGAAAAGAGACAGTTAAAAGTCAGTAAATAGTTTTAAGATTCAAACAGAATAGATCTCTAAGGCCATTTATTATTGGGGCTGTCTTAGTTACTTTTCTCATTGCTGAGACAAAATACCCAACACCTACAAGTTAAGAAAGGAAAGATTTATTTAGCTCACAGTTTGTAGAGTTTTCAGTTCATGGTTGGCTGGCTTCAAGGTGAGGTGGCAAGGTAGAGAGGTATCACAGAGGAGAAACAATTCATGGTGGGCAGAAGGCAGGAAGGAAGCAAACTAGAAAGGAAGCAAGCAGCAAGCACTGACCCTCTTTCTTTCTCTCATATCACAGCAACGTGTCCTTAGGGTGGGCAACACTCACACACAGGGCGACCCTTCTGGTTATCTGCACTCAGAACTGTGCCAACCCAATCAGTGGACTCCTTTAGCAGTCACACACCCTTAATCTCAGCATCACACATACTAGATCCAGCCACCTCTGAGGAAGCCGCACATATGACATGTGAGACAAGAGCCTTAATAGGGTAAATAACCCAACATGTTTTTGAGGCTCTTCAAATCATTCCTGGGTGTTTACAAAAATAGGGGCTTGGCATTAATTTTTAGTATCACCATTATACTCTTTAATAAATTATGTGAAGATAATTTCAGATATGATTATAAAAGTCTATTTAAAATTGCAAAAATTAATGCATCACAATTTAGGGTTAAAAAATTTACGAAACTCAAACTTATTATACAGCCCCAAATAAGATAGTACTTATCTACTATTTTCTTCATGTTAACAAGGTTCCATTAAAAAGGCAGAAAAATTCAAACATTATGCACTTGAACATTCTGAAGGTATTTTTTGTTTGTTCTGTTTTGCTTTTTAATGGAAAGTACAAAAGCTAAATTCCTTTGGAAATGTGTGAGATTTAAAACCTGTGTATATTATAGGGAAACAAGAATTAGACAAGACTCGCACAAGGTGACAAAAATGAATTTATTTCTTTCTTTAATTTTATTTTGGAATGTTTATAGCCACCTAAAAAATTATTGCCTCCCAGTGATTTATAAATTTAAGCTACCAGAACACTCTATCAGAGCTTCAGGATTCAGTTAATTAGAGATTTGATAGCAGCTTCCACCACTACCACCACCAAAACTCAGTACTAGAAATACTGGATAGATAGCCTCACTTAAAAATGTGTAAAAACATATATTAAAGGAGAGACAGAGAGAGAAAGAGACATATAACCAGGTAAGAATACAAAAGTGACAACTGAGTCACAGAACACATGGAATAATAACCTTCAATCCCGTTACGTAAGAAATTCCTAAGTTTTATCCATTTTGAACACTTTATGGACATATTCTATTTCCTTCATCTTCTTTTCCCTTCCTTTCCTCCTTCCCTCCACTATTCCATATACTAAGGTTGAGATTTTTAATTTTGTTTTGTTAGGATTTAGAATTATTTGGTCATGTAACACAAATACCAAAGTGATTTAAAAGAAAGATGGAAAAATACAGTGGATAGCATAGTTATCCAAGGTTTTTACAAAAGTGGCATCAATAATATTGTTTAGATTTGTCAATAGTCTGTACTTCAAAGGCTTCAGTTTGCCTCAGTGCTTGTCTGCTTTGTGACTTTGGGAATGTCCCTGGACTTTTCTGAGCTTCGGTACCTAGAACAGTGGAGGAAGTCGTTGAATATAAGTTCAATCAGTGGTAGGTTTGAGGTGGAGTCAAGCTGCCTTTATTCAGTGTTCAAGAACTCAGGAGTTCCTAGAGTTTAAAATTTCATCAACCTGCAAAGTTTCCATCAAGTTATGGTATCTAAAACTTCTTTTTCAGTGAAGGATATAAACAAAAATGACTGTTATAGAAATTATTAACAATTATGCATAAAAGCTTATTTCACCTAAGAGTCAATATAACCTGACAATAAAAGTCACACCAGTTGTACCCACTTGGCTGTGTTAGTGCATCATGCTGTTGCCTTGTCTTTCTCATTTTCACAATGATGCAAGTGATTACATCACAGCTCCTCTCTTCACACACCTGACCTGCCCACCCAGAAAATAGGGAATTCTGAAAGCCACAGACTGAGACAGAAAGAGGACCATTCAATTGTGAGCTCATCCTATTTGAAATCCCCAAGTTAATACATTTAATGTCCTTTTAAGAAAAGTTGCTACAGACTGGGGATACAGCTCGGTGGCACAAGCACCTGCCTGCACAAGGTCATGAGTTCAAGCCCAACATGGGCTACATAATGAGTTCAAGATCACCTGAACTATGTAGTAGAATGCTCCCTCACACAACAAGCAAGCAAACAAACAAGCAAAGAGATTGTCTATGTGTCAGTATCACTCTTTTCTCCTTTTTCTCTATTACTATCAATGGTACACTCTGATTTTTATGCATGTCTTTCTCTACTTATATCCTCAATATTTCTCTAGGATCCCCTTCTCACCATATAGGAAGAACAAACAGGACCAAAAAAAAAGAGAAACTTTATTATTTGAGATATATGCATTCCCCTCCTTGACACATTTACTAGAAGCTCCTATTTTAAAAATGTATTAGAGGGCCAGGGGTTTAGCTCAGCAGCGTAAGTACTTGCTTGGCAACCATGAAGTCGTGAGTTCAATCCCTGGTACCAAAAAAAAAAAAAAAAAAAAGATTAAAAAATGTATTAGAAATAGCATTTTGAGAATATTAAATCTATTTTTTTGTTGCATGTCCATCATTTCTGTTACAGTTCTGCCGTTAGAGGCTAGGGTAGGCTAGATGGCAGATAAATCAGGGGACATCAGCCTAGAACGTAAGTGAGTCTCATTCAGCAATTTAGAAGTTCCACTGTCTCTTATGATGTCTGGTCAGTTTTAGGTAGAAGGAGATAGTAAATATAAGAAAAGCAAGTGATAAAAAATACATGTCCTGGTGGCTTGTTTTCTGTGTGTTATGGAGACAAGAATCCAATTAGGTAGGGTTTAAGGAAATCAAAAGCCAAAGGATCATTGCACACTTGGTTTGTGACTCTAGGCGACCATGCAGACTGGTCCTCCAGTCACCTGGGCTATGGAGGACAGGAGGATTAGGTTAGCCTTCTTAGATCTTCAGCTCCCGGAAGAAGGGGAGAGCCCTTCTAGGGGGTTATAAGACACCAAAGCAGGTCCAAGTTGGAGTTGGGAAGGAGGCAGACCCCAACTTTATGGCTTATACTCGAGGAGGGCTGAGTGGGTCAGGCAGAACCAACCAGGATTCAGACTCTGCTGCTAGCCAGCACCTGGTGCCAATCAGAAGGACTTCTGGAATCTGAATTTTCTTCATTATTATAACCAGGAAGTCACTTGAGCCCCTTTCCCTTAATCTACAAAACAATATCCTAAAGAGACAGGAAACTTGAAAAAAAAAACCACAATAATTTAAGAGAATGTTTAAAGATTTTTATCACAGCTTGATAGAATAGACTCAGATTAACTTTTCCTCATAATCCAAGAAGATGTTTGAGAGAAAACCTAAGTTAGATAAGGAAAGTAAAGAATTACCATTTGCTTTGCATGGCTGAAATAGGTTTGTCACTTGGCCAGCCTGTAAGGGGAGGCTGTTACTGAGAATCCCAAAGGATCTTACCAGACTCTGCCACATTGTAAAGGCTTTGAGTCTTCCCTTCTGTCTTGAAGAATCCATGAATATGGTATAAGGAAAAAACAAACTCTTAGAATCCATGGTTAGGCACTTGCTGTTAATGATTTTATTTGAAAGCCTTAAGTCAGTATTAATTATAACTGTAGTCTACATATGTTACTGGGAAACATCCTCCCCAAAAGTGATTTTTGGGTTTTTAATCATCTAAATTCAACTAGATATTGGAGGAAATGTCTTGACAACCAAAGCATTTCACAAGTCTCTCTTAAGAACATTACCAAACATTGTGACTCTATCTGTGAAAGCTAGAACCATCAACAGCATGCATTGGGGTACCTGATTTTACATATCATCATTGGCTTGCTGTCAGCTGATTTTGAGAGAGACAGTGTGTTAACATCACTATCCTAGACTAATTTTTACTATAATGATTAAAATGTGAAAAAGAATCACTCAAAAAACAATAAAACCAAATGGAAAGATACAAAATTGGATTTTTATACATTTGATCCATACCCATAAGATCTTAGAACTAATTGCCAAACCCTAAGAACAGAATCAGTATGTGTGTTTATTTTTCAAAAGTTCTAAACTAGGACTACCTTCTGCCTTAAATACTACAACTTTGTTATTGTGTTCATCTTGATTAAAATGTCGCTGCTGTCATTTATCGTATAAACTGTGTAGAGTGTATTGTTCTATTACTGTTAAGAAACACACAATTGCTTTTGACCACTCCCAGTCCCAGTAGGATGTCCCTGCTGAGTGTATAGAAAGAAAATCTTAATTACATTCTTTGTGATCCTGGCTTCAAACCACTTGTAACCTTTTCAAAACAAACAGTAACGGGAATTTACAGGAACAAGATGACGAGTTCTTACCTAAGGTAAGTTGAGAACCAGAAGTGAATTAAACACAAATCAGCCAAAGAATAACTTTCTGTTTGATCTAGAGTTTTCCATGGCTTGCTAGAATACAGAGTAATATAACTTAGAATAAGACGAGCAAGGCTCAGAGAGAACTAGGTAAGCTTGGTGCCTGTGGCTTATATGCCCTCTAGGGTCAAATGGCACTGCCTTGTATGCTCTTTCTGTGAGTCCCACCGACCTGAAATGTCAAGACAGAAGCCCTCATGCAGCATTTCTGCATCAGTGACGCTTCTGGCATCTCCCTTCTCCATGCTCACTTTCCAGACAAATTCTTTTTTTTTTTTTTTTGTCTGCTGTCTCCATATTTTCCAATTCTTTGACTTTTAATTCATGTGTTCGTATTTTAACTGTAAAAATTTCTTTAGTCTATGATTGTTCCCTTTTATAGCATCCTATATCAATTGCATAGATGTTGTATCATCTATTTTTATATTAATCATTGTTTCTTGTATCCTCCATGCATCTATATTATATAGATTTATAATATATATTTTATACCCAAATGTACAAGTGAATATATATATATATATATATATATATATATATATACACATAGAGATGCGCACACACACACATGCTTACTTGTAATTGATCTCAGGTCTCTCGATTTCTGATTAGAGCGTTATCAAATGCTTGGGTGATTCATGCATGACTTCACTTCGTGAGAGAGAAGCAAACCTCTCAGAAAGTTTGTGCATACTAATGGAACTAATTGGGTGGTGCTTTGAAACATGATGATCCAGTGGGATTTTTAAGACAAGTTATTTTCTTAGTACATGGTTGTAGTTCATGCAGTTTACAGGCATCTTGGCTAGTGGTTACATGTACTTACCACAGCTTCTTTTTTTAAAAATTCCTTTCCCTCCCCTCCCTCCTCCAACTGCCCGTCCCATCGTTCATCCTAGGTATTACTGTTAACCTTAGCTCACGGTGTGGCATATAGTCTTTACGTCCATTTAGGTCATCAGCATCCGTGGCACATCCTTGTTCCACTTGCGCTTCTCTTCCCCACCCGCTGCACTTTCTCTGTTGGACCCCTTCCCCACTGCAGGAGACCCTTGTCCTTGCCCCCTTTAAGGTGGATGACTCTAAGTGTCACAGCTACAGGAGTTTTTTGTTTTGTTTTGTTTTGTTTTTTGCTTAGGCTGATGAGTTTTCTCCAAGAGAAATCCCATTCTTGTGCTTTGCAGAAATCCAGGATCAGTGCATTCATAGTGGGGGGCACCTCAGAGGTCTCCCTGTGAAATACGAGGTTTCCGTAAACAGGTAGGGTGCTGTGGTATGACTCTGGCCATGCTTTCAGGACAGCATTGTTACCCTAAGCTCCATTGCTATTGCAGGGCCCAGAGTTCACTTGATTCCTCCAAAGCAAGTGGTTCCTTGATAGCAAGGGGAGGGGGTGGGCAGAGTGAAGAAACAGTGTAGGTGCTGGCAGTTTCCCACAGGACTCCCCACCAGCTACTCCCAACCACAGAGGTGCCTGATAATTCTGATTCCTGGGCATGGCAAGATTCTGCAGCTTGATCTTCACCAATGCCACGGGCTCTTAGCTTTTAATTTCCTGTCACCTGCTAATGAAATTACCATTGATTCTTTGCTTTCCACCTTTCAAAATATGGTTGCCATCTTTTTTCTACTCTTCCCTCCTACCTTTTTCTTCCTCTGTTGGTCTTTTTAGAGTAAAGGAGGTGGGGACCCATTTGTAGTCATTACACTATCATTTCTAGAAAAATCAGAGGAACACAGGTGTGTTCAGTACCTCATTTAATTAGAAGACCTCTGTCCTCTAGGCTTTAACCACATCACCCTTTCCCTGTTGCCTCTAGAGCATCTTCGAATCTTTGTGTTGCATTTTCTTGAAACACTGGTTTTTTTTTTTTTCTGGAAACGTTACCCTCCTTCCAAATACCCATATTTCTTTTTCTGCTCTCAACTTTAACATCTATTTCTAACATAAGGAGATCTTGCTTGGTACACCTGTGGGCTGTGTTCTTTCTACTGTGAAAATACAGAGCTCCCTGTACTTCATTTTTGGGTGCAGAGAATTTACTCATGAGAGTGTTTGAGTTAGGTAAATCACTATAAAGTCTTTCCCCTTCAAACATGCTCAACCAGCAAACATATCTGTAACTGCCTCCAATATATATTATTTATGAAGGAAAATGATCAGTCTCCCTGGGATCCTGAGTTTTGTCTCAGCACTTATTTGCCCCATGCCTGTCTTCTGTCTGTCCTTAATCACTTCCAAAGGAGAACAATCTATTTCTCTTTATTTCATAAAGAGTCACAAGCCTTCACATTCCTTTTTCTTCCCAGGGTTGTACAATAGTCATGCACCAGTGGAACAGCCCTTAACTTGAAGTGTTGTACCCGACAGCTCGCATTCATTTTCTCAGCCACGCTTGTCATAATTCCTCAAGGAACACCAGGTCCCCTTGTAGCCAGTTATGTCTTTCATTGCTTTTTTTCTGTTCACAAAAGAAGATGAGTTTCTAGGTCTTGGGATTTTTTTTCCCCCACAAATACAACCTAATTCATTAATGATAATTTTCTTTGCCTGCCATCTGAGCTCAGACAGAGTCACTCCAGAATTATAGAGCCAAGAGGAATTTGAATCCTTTGACAATCCACGTGCCATACCCTTAACCTTGAATAGGAAATAGATGCTAATAAATTCAGGGTATTAAAAATGTGAATTATAGTCATTTCACACTTCGTGGCAGCTTCATGCTGAAGTAATAGCTTAAAACTTAATTACAATGCATGTCCCTCCTTTAAGTGCAGATGACATCCCACAGATAGATTTTTGCAGTGACATCTGAGGATCGAAATTGAGACACTAATTAGTTATTCATGATGGAGAGTATTGACTGTGTACTGATTAAAGGAAAGTGTTGACACCCTTCTTAACATGATGCATCTGTCTATTAGTTTATAGTTGTCCCTTGGTCCTCATGGAAAGCTCACTGGGAAATGATGGAAGTGCCTTCAGCCTTACCATGCAGATGTGCAAAGAAATCTGTGCATGATGAATAAGATCAAAGTGGCAAGCAGCAGGCATTAGGTTAAGGACCATTTGTGAGACACAGCCTTAGTGGATTGGACAGGGCCCGCTCTGAGGGCTCAAGAAGCTACTATTCAATACATTCAGTACTTTGTGGGCTCATTCTGGGGCTGGAAGTCAGATAGGAGAAGATACCATATGGAGGATCATGTCTTCCATCACATAAGACCATAGCATGAGCCAGGCATCGACAAAGTTAGGAGTCAAAGTATAGCCTCCCTTTCTTTGTGCAAAATGTGATGTTCTCACAGAAGACTGCTCTGCTCTTTGTTCTAGTGACCTGGAATGGCTCAGGAGTGAAGGGGCAGAACTGAAAGTAAATCAGATTAATAAAAGAAAGCACTTTCTAATGGTTTGAAGTAGTCAGCTGCCTCCCCTGATAGTCGTAAGTGTCCCATCACTCAAGGCAAAGCTGACCATCCCATCAGGGCGATTATGGAGGTGGGTCAAGCATCAGAAGGTGGGAAGATTTTAACTTCATGATCTGTCAAATATGTCCTGGTGTGAAGCTTCAAAGATCCAGGGTTTCAAGTACTGCTCACAGGTCCATTTTCCTGGGATTCCATCATTAAGTTTAAACTCCTTAAAATGCTCTACTAATGGCATGGCTGAAGGCCAGAATCTGTGGTCAACCCTGATTCCCTTTTTCCCCTTAAACTGTGAGTAGTTTGGAGAACAGTTCATTTTCTTATGATGGTTTATAAATTTCAAAGCACTTTCACAAATGGTCCCTCAATAACTTTCTAAAATGCCAGGAGACATTGACAGATAGGGAAACAGGAATGATTATCAAACACCTCTTTTTTAGTGTAGTGAAAATTTTGCATCCTTTCTTTCCAACAATTCTATGTTAAGTCAGTTGGTAAGGCAGTCACAGCTACACCTGTGGTCAAGGTCAGGAGCAGAGCTCTGGACTCAGAGTGTGAACACTGAATTTTGCTTTTGCCACCTACTGCAGGTGGCCAAGTCCTACAGCATCTCCCAATGTCTCAGCTCATTTGTGATAAAGGGTTAAGAACAAGACCCACCTTGTAGAATCAAATGACAATGTGTATGAACTACTTCAAGCATTTCTTGGGACTTCTAGTTTAAAAAAATGTTGGTTTCTGGACCTTTGTTGATGATCCAGGAAACTGTTATTCATTCTTGAGAGTGGTGAGAAATCTGTCCTGACGATCTGAAAATCTGCGTATAGTCTGTCTTATACAAAACAGGCAGCAACTCTTTCATAATCAATTTTGCATAGACCAAGGTAACAAAGACAATGATGAAACAAATTGGAGTAGGTTAATTTGCCAAGTCGCTCCCAAAATTAAAAGTGAATTTAACCCTGCTTTTGACATTTTTTTTTTAAATAGGGAAGGTAATTTACCTTCTGTGTGAAGGCTGGCGAGGGAAAGAGAAATCTTTTCTAAGGAGAAGCAAAGGAAGAAAACATGATGCAGATAAGATGAAGGGCTAAATAGTGTGATCATGAATAAAAAGATTAGCTTTTGTAAAGAGCTTTTAAACTGTTCCTGAATTTGATTGCAGTATGGTAAGGATACAACTGTGATGTTGTTTAATTATGGGAAAGAGCAGCATGTAACTACAAAGATGTTTTAAAATCTTCCAGTGTTAACAGAATAGTGAATACAGCACTCCCTTTTCTGATTCCTTCAGCTATTTACAGGAGGGAGATGTGGATTTATTGAGCTCCCCAGTGGCCCAGGTCAAGCAGAAAATCTAAGAAACAAGCTACCTTGTGTGGGTACATTGTATTCTGTTGCCAGCAATCAATAGCTCCTTCCCAACCTTAGCAGGAAAATGAAATTATACATTAAATTCTAATGAGATCTTTAAAAATTTTCACATGCATATTTTGTATCTTCCAGGAGATTGCCCATTTATTTTTATATACATTCATAAAGTTTTTGCTCCTTCATTAAACTGTGCCCTTATGAGTTAAGCTGTTTGCTTCCCTCGAAAGGCCATCATGTGCACCAATTTTTTTTTTTTCAGGTGGCGTGGGTGGATTTTTAACTTAAAACCATAGGTGGCTGCCACTGAACTCTTGGTTCTTGCCTGTAAACTACTGCTGGGCCAAATTCTCCTGTTAGATACAGTGGCCACTGTGGCTTTTCTAGAAAAATTCTTTTTGGCAATACCAGATAGTTAGATACCCCAAAGGTTATTATGAACAAATCTAACAGTAGCTTTTTGAAGACTGGTATAGTGGTTACAAATGAGGTGTAATGTCTGAGTATCACACAGAAGAGATACTGCTTCTGTAGGTTCTGGGGGACAGCCCTTGAGACAGCCCTCAGGAATCTCAACTTGAGACCCTGAGAAAAGCTAAGTAGTGCTGGCCCTTTGGTTCCCCAACCTGAAAAGCTTACTCAGATCTGGGGACACAGCCAGTGAAGGGAGAGAAGGAGAAATGGCTTCGAGTGAACTCTCCCAGACTTTGAGATGACATATGCTGCTGGAATCTGCACCCTGCAGAGGCATAGAGTTCTAGCTGAACTTGTCAAGCTATACAGAGAAGTATTACGCAAAGGACTGTGCTCCGCCCACAGATATTTGTGTATATCTACTGTGTGTGGTCTAGACATGAGCCATCCTCCTGTGGAATCTGTGTTCAAGCAGAAGAGGTTTTGAATACCAGGCAAAATGGTCAGCACTTGTAAACCGTATTCCATGCCTCAAGTCAGCATAATTCCTTTGTGCATCTTTTTGTCCCTTGTGGAAAACCTCCTGTGGAGGAAGACAGTGTAGTTATCCCCATTTTACAGGTGATGACTTGGAGTCTCACAGAGGTTCACAGGCCTGCACAAGGATATTGGGGCAATCAGGGAGAAAATAGCTCCTATTTACCTGACTTCAGCCTCTTTTCTTCCTGCTAAACTATCCTGCCATGCAAGAGATCTTTTCTCAGTGAGAATAAAAGTGATCTCAGTGGCCTGCTGTATTTCTTTCCAATTCCTCCCACTGCATTTATGTAGAGAGGCTTTCAGACTTTCTTATTAAGAACAGTAGATTGAAACAGAATCGAGATGTGTTATGCACATGTACCTCCTCCCTAAGATAAATGTAAAATTCATGCATTGCAAACACGCACTAATAAAACTTTTTAAAAGGAAAAGAAAAGCCAGAAATTATGTTTCCACTCATTCACACTCATGGATGCTCTGCCACAAGAGGAAAATACCCACGCCATGAGAAAAATGTGTGAAAACACAGATTAACACAATATACTTTTCAGTCACAGCCTCTAAGCTTTGGACCTGGCACCTGAGATGAGGTTTGATAGAGCTCATCGAAAGGACAAACGCCCATCTCCGTGGCCATGGGCTTGTGCAACTGTGGTTCTCAAGCTTTGCTTTATTGGTGCTACGTGAGGAGTTTAAAAATCATCCTGATTCTTAGTCCCAATCCCCACAGAATTAAATCCGAGTCTTTATGGATGTATCATGCAGACTTACAGCATATGATTAGTGGGAGCAGAGTGAAGCCAAGGTCAGGAACTGGCTTCTAAGGGGACAGGTACTGTATCACATACCCTCAGCACCATGGGCAGTCCTTAGCATAAGCTCTGAATCACTGCCCAGCATATTAGTGGACATTCAGTAAATGTTTGAATGAGTGAGTGGGAGGGTGAAGAGATGGAAGAGTGGGCAACTGAGGGCGAGACTAAAGAAGCAAGGACTGAAAATTACTAGATATAAATTTATAGGGTAATAATTATTAGATTAGTATTTACAGTTAACCTTCTAATACTTCAGATTTTGCGTACTATTATACTCCCCCCAAAAAAACCAATTAGAGGCTTTGAATAAGTCTATAATTGTATGAAAAGTAAACAGTGTGCTTCTGGGTGTTCACATCATCTAGATGTGTAATTCTCTTCACCTTCCTTAATATGCATTTGTCTCTAATGTTGGCACAGCTCCATCTCGACAGCATAGGCAGCCGCTGAATCAAAGGTAATGGCTCATTATTATTTCTGCAGTGAATCCTGTTTGTCTGGAAGAAGTAAAGATAACAAAGAGGAAATTATAGTTTGTGTGGAGTGATATGATTGCTTGTAAACCAAGCAATAAAAGGGAAGTGTACGCGAGCAATTCAGAACTCCCTGCCTGTCTTCCAAGTGCAAAAAAAATGAAGACAGCGAGAGGTTTATGCCCATACACATTTTAATTGGGGGTGGGAGAGAAGCACTGAAGTGTCTTCTACACCTGAGGAACCCACAATTTCCTTGTTACAGTGTAGGCGACACCCTTAGATAGTTCTGTGGGGTGGCAATGCCACACTGTGCACATGAATCTTATTGTAGTTCATATTCACAGAAAAGTTCAAGTCTGTGCATATAAGAGGAAGCAGTAGAAACACCAGTGCAGAGAGTCGGATTTGTATGGGTTTCTGTTAACATCCCTAGCACTGCTTTGTCCACATGTTACTTGGATGTCAACTAAGATTATCTTGTCCTCTAATCTACCTGACAGTGATTTTTCCCATTTTTGTACACGGCTGTAGAAAGCATAATGTCCTAATCACATGCCTAGATCTTGATCACCTTTGATTCTGAATGCCTGTTCTGTCAGTGGATTCTGTTTAAGACTATAAACACCACCACAAGGCCACACATTACCTTTGTTTAAATTAAAACAGCACACCCCACTTCAGGTCACTTGTCTCGGTCACAGAATTGTCATGATGGGCATCATTTTTTACAATGAGACACTGTCTGGTAGCTATAAAAAATATATATAAATGCTGAAAGCTGTGATGCTTAGACTTTAAATGGACCTTACACACACACACACACAAACACATGTACACATGTATGCACTTTTGAGCAGTATAAAACCTTTACAACTATGTAAACCTCATCCTGTTCACTTGTCAGTGTAACAACACATGGATTAGATGTGCAACTCAGAATTTCTCACTTGATTTCTACCAAAAGCCTACTCACCCATGGCTCTGGTATATGCAGAAGATTCTGCTAAAATTTTGAAAAGGCAAAGCAAGCTAAAGTGTAACAATAAATACTCTTCATCCCCCAAACCCCCAGGCTGCATTACCTGGTGCTCTATCTTCCCTAGGTTTTGTTCTGCTTTCTTGCTCCTTCTCCACTTTCTTAACCTAATCCCATTTTCCCTATTTTGAATTCTTTCTAATACATATCTGTCTAGTTACATTCTTGGTTCCTCAGGTTCCTACAGATTCTTGCCTTAGGGTTTTATCTTTCCCTAGAGCTGCACATCAAAGTATTTTCCCAAACAAAGAGAATTCCTGCCCTAAAAGAAATTGTGAAGCAGTGATGCAGAATTTTTCTATAAATTTTGCTGCTAAGATTGACATTATAAATAGGAGTTGTTTAGTATGGTAGCTTGTTTTTCTTTTTTGAACTTTTAACTATTATTTGCTTTTTAATTAACATGATGTTTCCTGTCAAGGAGGTAGAGTGTGATGTCACTACATGAATAGGATGTGTGCTGATCAAATCTGTGATTATAGCCTCCTTATTCCTTTATGACAGTTTGTGTCTTCACCTAGTAAACATGCTCTAGTCTTCAAACAGGAAGGAGCCATTATGGATGTGTAGAAGATATGGAACACAGTTGGGTATTAATCTGGTTCAGTTCTATTGTTTTATGAATGAGAAAGTCAAAATCCAGAGAGGCAGAGTATCTTTTCTCCAGCAACATAGCTAAGTGCAGCAGCAATCAGCACTAAACTCAGTCTCCTGGTGCCAAGCCTGGATATTTGCTGGTACTATAGTATTGGACTCTCTCTAACACCCATTTAATCTGTACTTCTCATCTGATCTCATGTTCAGGTATCATGACTACTTGCGTCTCGACATTAGAGTCAGATAGTAACTTCTCTATCACTTATCACCAGTATCTTATTACCCTATGGAAGCTTCTCTTTTCCTGTGCACAAGAAGGGAATGGTAATACCCCTTGTTCATTTAGCTACTCAGTAAGGCTTACTCATGCTTCTATTAATTGGAGTGCAAAGATGATTAAGCCGTGTTCCCACCTTGGTGAACACACGCCCTATAAAATATGGGGCAAACAGGAGGATCAAGATGTGACACAAAAAAAAAGATGTGTCACGCATCTGTGCCAGTTCCCCCAATGAAGAGGAATGTAGTTCTTATGTATCACAAGCATACACTAATGAAAAGGGAAGAAAGAAAAGAGTAGCTGAGAAAATACAGCATCACCAGTAGATTCTGAAAGTTAAGAAAATGAAAGTTAAGAAAAAGAAAGTCAGTTCTGTGTCCCCCCAACTCATAGAAGTGGGCAACACTGAAAAACAGATAAGTGCACTGGACCTTAACAGTGATCAGAAATTCACCAAAAAAGAGAAGACGACGAAAGCCCTTTGGGGATGAGAGGTAACAGCGCAGGTGTGGCGGGGGGAAGGGAAGAGTGTGTGTGTGATGTCCAGACGGTGTGATCAAACGTCATCAGCATGTCTGGGGCGGACAGTGGCAGATGCTACAGGACAGGGAATTAGGGTGGAATGATGTAAAGATTTGAATGTTGTGCTCACAAGCTTGGATTTAACCTCTAGGTTAAATGATGGGGAAAACAAGCTTAATTGCAGGATGAAAGAAGCTCTACCATATTCATCATTAGAATGACTTTTAAATGCTTCACTGTTAGATGTTTTTTGATTTATTTTTAGTGGAAGGTAAATTTACTGGTGAAAAGTATTCTGGGCCTGTGCTGTCCATCTAAAAATGGATTACATCAAATGAAGTTGGCAAATCAAATGCTGTCTCAGAGGTGAAAATGTAACCTCAGCAGGCTGTCATATAATTGAGGGCTAGCATAATGAAGGAGACTGCTATAGCTAAAGTAACATATTCCTGGCCCCTGGATTTAATGAAAACCTTAGAGTGTATATAAAAAAGGATAAAAATGTAGGTGCCTTTTTGTCTGATGAATTACTCAGTAATTTACTTACTAAGGCTAAAATATGACATATTATTCTAACTGTCACATATTATTAGACTTACTGGAGGATCCAAAATATAGATAATATAGAGTGTCAGTTTACAGAACACATAAATGTGTTAGCACAGATGTGTTGCTCTCTAAAATCAAACCATATAAATGCAAACACGTTTTTAGCCTCTACCAAAAAGGCATTATCTTCAGGCTATTTAGTACTCTGACTAGAGTTTAATACAGTGAGCAAGGAAAAGAATGCAGTAGGCACAAGGAACACTAGAATTCTAGGCTGAAAGCTAATTGGAACTTTAGGAAGAAAGTAGTGAGTCCACCTGTGAAGAGACAGAGGACACAATTTGATTAGCATGGGCTGGGTTCTCCATGGCTTTCAGGTAGTTGAGGTCAAGGACTGGGAAAAGCTTAGGTTTACACTTGAGAGTGCTTACTACAGCATTAGCAGGAAAAGTCCCCAAACTCACACAGTGGATTCATGGCCATGTATCAGAGTAGATGTCAGTGTTTCCCTTCCCCATGCATCTTTCTCCCATGCAAATATTCACATGGGAAGTTTAACTTAGAACTCCCAAGAGAACAAAAGATATTAAAGCATTGACACATTTCAGGAAAGATGGTAAACTGCCAAAGCCTATGATAAAATGTGGTAAGGGGAGACATGATTCCACTCATGCTTCTGTAAAGATGGAGGAGTCCAGTTATGGAGTGAGTGACAGCCACAACAAGCATTAAAATGCCCGGTAAATAGAGATGCCTAGTTCTACCAAAAGGATCACCCTAGCTTCAAGGAAAAGTTTGAGTGTGGAATTGTCCACTTCCAAGGATTTTATTAAGTTGATAAGCTATGAAATCTCTTAAAATAGACACAGACTTTCCTCTGAGACTTCATTGATCTCTTCTCTCCATCATTTTAACTAAATTCTATACTGAGTTTTAGCACCAGTTTCAGGTCCCACTTCTGTGCCTTTGGCCCTATGTCCCCCATTTCCTCTTATGAAATGTACCTCTGTTCCAGGGCATATGGGGGTACAGTTTATTTATACATGTATCCTGGTTAGCAAAAAAATATCGTGGTGACAAAGTAGCTTTCTTTTATCTCTGTTTTAGCCTCAGAGTCTAACACAGTGCTGTCACATAAAAATGTATTGAATGAGGGATAAATAAATGAGAATAAGCAAAAGCCAAATGATATGGTTAACTCTAAGACAAGAAAAGGGTACTTCTATAGAGCAAATTCAATTTTGTTAGATTGTAGAGCTTCTTATGCTTCAATGTGTTTTAAATGTCTTTAGTTAGTGAAAGAGAAAACAAGCAAAAGAACTAACTCCCTGATAACTTAATTAACAAGAATAACAAAGCCAGTATGTGGAGAACAGCTAAGCATTTATGCGGTACCCTGAGCTTTGGACCTACGCAGACCTGAGTTAATTCCATGGCTTTGACAGTTAGCAGTTTTATGAGCTTGAGAAAATCTCATGACTTCTTGGATGCTCATTGCCCTCACCTGTAAAAGACAAATCATAATAGATTCATCTCATTAAGGTTTGGTAGACAAAATGTTACCACTTAGAGACATCTAATCTAATAAAATAGCTGTTCTCCTTTGAGGAAAACTTTGGGGAGTTTAAGATTGATTCAATGAGGCTAAACAGAAACATGAAGCTAAACTGCATAAATGAGAGCTCGTTTAATGCATTTGTTTCCTGGTTGATGATCTCCGACACAAAACTGTGAGATTCATAATCTAGGAACTTAGGTTGTGTTATTTACTCCCATGTCCCATTGAACCCAGACCTGCCTTAGTCACTTACTTTCCTCATTGCTGTGACACAGTGTTTTTCACTCATAATTTAAAACAGGAGAGGTTTATGTGGGCTCCCATGTTTTAGAGGATTCAGCTCACAGCCAGCTGGACCCAAGGTAGAGACAGCATGGAAGAGGAAAAATATTCACATCATGGTGGCCAGAGAGCAGAGAGAGAAGGGAGGAACCAGGAAAGGAGATACGCATGCGCATCCAGGCTACACCTCCAGTGATCTGTCTTCAGCCAGGCCCTGCCTCCAAAACAGCAAGTCAGCTGAAGTGCCCCATGATCCGGTTACCTTCTAAGAGCTCTGCCTGTGAGTGCATGAGAGTTTTGGGGTTATTCTTGTCGTAAACCACAACAAGGGCCTTTAACATAGGAGATCGTTAGTATGCATTTAATGAATAAGTGGACATAAGTGAAAGGAAATTCCAAGGAAGGTCATTATGAATTGTCAAATGAGAGTATTTTAGAGTCTGCCTTGGAGTTGAGACCATTACAGGTTAGAGGACCCTAGAAAGGCTGATGACATTCCAGGTAGAAAGGGCAGGGAGGAGGATGCGCTGGAACACTGTCCACTACCATGAGGTCATGGTGGCGGATGGTATCTATCAGGAATAAACAGACTCTCATATCCTGACCCCTGCTTTGCTCTCCCTGCTTTGCACTATGGTAAAGTTACAAATGCTTTCTCTTCCTAATTGGTCTCTGAATAGTCTTCAAATAGTCTTAGAATACTTCTATGCCCCCTTTCTATATAACTGCTTCATAAGATCTCAGAGTAGAAATCATCTCCCCTTTCAAGGCCTATGAGACCCTTCAAATTGGCTGCCAGCTTGACACCAGCGTAGCGCTGGATTGCCTGTATTGTTTGTCTATGCTGAATTGTTCTTTTCCTCATGGCAAGCTGCGGAAAGGCAGGGACAGTCCACACTTTCCACACACTCACTCATCTTTAGCATGTCACAGTCAGTATTTATCAACCGAATGACACCATTCTAAGATATCAAACCTAAAAGCATCACAGGAATGTTATTGGAAAGATAGGAAGATTGTGGAGATGGTTAGGCCTTAAACTAGACAATTTCACTTTTAATGTTTCTTGAAGGAACAGAAAGCCTGATAAGTATTAATACCTAGGAAACAAGCTAACAGTAGAAGAGAGGAGAGAGGATGCCATATCCAGAGAAGAAAGAAAAAGAAGGGGCCAGAAAGACACAACATAACATTTAGGGACTAAACAAGGAAAGGACCTGACCCAGGAATAAGGTACAGAATCTGAAAGTGAGGACAATGTTTCTCAAGAACAGAGATCATCAAACCCTACAATAGGAATCTGTAAAAGCCAGGTAAGGGGCAGATGCTGAAAGAAAGTGTGTGATGGAGTGGACTCGGCTGCTGCAGCTCTACAAGGGAGGAAAGTGGCTGGCTAAGAGTTGAAGGTTCCTGGGCCAAAGGCAGGTTTATCAAAACAATTTAGGTTCGTGGGTATGATTGGGTGACACAACACAAAGAAGAGCTAGGGCAGATGGAATGGAAAGACCGAAGGAGGTAAATACGAGATGGAAAGTTACTGGTGTTCTGTTCTATTTCTGGAACTGTTTAGTTCCTCCTGTTCCTCCACTACAGTGAAGGAGACCTAGGCACACTGCCTCACTGGATGCTGTAGCAGTCTCCGAAATACCTGATGAATCATACAGCAAGCTGATTGGAGGGTGGTGGGAGAAGGGACCATAGGCAATGGTGATGAGCTCTTTTTGCCTTGCTTTGTAGCTCTGTGGGTTTAGGTGTTTCAATATCCACAGAAACTCCAGCTTGCTTGTGTGCCACCTTGGAATCCTTCCCAAGTTTCCTTCATGCATGCCTGCCTTGTCAAGAAGTTTATAGTACAGTTAGGGAGGCAACCAGGAGAGTGCCATTTACTTCCGTGTCTTGGCAGTAACCAGCATCTACAGTAGCTACTTAACAAATGTTTACTGAAGTGCAGACAAGCTGGGCTGCTGTTCTTTTATGCCACAAGGCTTGCTCATTTAAGTGGGTGAATGCAATTTAGAAAAAAATTTCACTCTTGCGTGAACTAAGAATAGTGGCCATTACATACTGAACACTGTGTGAAACACATTATGTGTATTTAAAACAATTCTGTGAGATAGGCAATATCTTTATGCCCTTCTTTCTGATAAACTAAGACATGGATAAGTTGAGGAATTTATTTACCTAAGGTCTTTTTGCAGGTAAACAGCTCAGTTGATGTTTCAATTCAAGTCTAATTTGAGAGACCCACAGGCTTCCTTGCTCTTCACAAGTCACTCCTGTCAGAGCCTTTCTGTAAGGCATGCACCCAGGAAATGCCAGGACTGCGTAATCTGCAGAGTCACCCTTGTCTTGCCTTCCCCTATTTTATCCTCCCACCCTGGGTGAAGCCACATTTGCTGCCGTCGTTAGTACCGACCCACTACTCTTGGCAGCAGGACCCTGCTGAACAGTCTGTCTGGGAAGGCCCATGGTTTGCATCCATGGGTCCCCAGGTGTCTTATTCTTGAAAAGGACCCCTGCTGAAAACAGAATAGCCTTAGTTATTGCTACAAAGCTTCCTGAATGGCTGGCAGACTTGCAAGTGTCCAGGGGACAGAGCTGTGGCTGATTAAATTTGCTTTAGATCCATCAAATGATTTAAGCAAGGTGCTTTGAGGTAACCAATTTGAATAACTCCTTAGAGTAATTGGTGGCGACTCTCCTTGAATCTCTGATCAGCTTTGCTTTCAAGAATTCTAAAGGCAAAACCCAAACCATAAGGAATCTTGATCTTGAGGACTTCAGAGGAGCATTCCTTAAAACTGACCATTTCTTCTCTCACTGTCAGCCCCTTTCAGGATTTAATAAATGTTCCTGTGATTTATCAATCTGTCTGATTCCCTCTGGGGCAAGTCCTATTTTTCAAAGATATCCTATGCGCCAAGCAGTTCTTTGCACAGCGACTGTCCCTCTAGCAATCGGTGGCTCCAGATTGGCTCATGCCTCACCAGACAAGGCTACAATCTCCTGGAAACTGGCACACGGAGGAAGAAAGAACTTGTAGAAATCTATGACTCTGGCAAAGGGAGAAGACAGATTAGGCATAGAAGGCAGGTTGACCAAGGGCTGAGGAATATGAAGACAAAATTCCAGGAGACCAAGCTGCACAATAGTAGCACCTCACAGGGACAGATCATGTTTTTCCTTTTGACAGTAGGAACCCAGTCCATTCCCATTGAGCTACATCCCGAACCTTTTTATTTCATGTTGAGACAGGGTCTCATGATGTTCCCAAGGCTAAGTTCAAATTTGCCATGTTCCTGCCTCCCTCCTGAGAAGCTTGTGCTCCTGTGCTCAGTAAGACTATAGCATCTTGATTCATTCCTCCCGCAATGCAAGAGGCTGTGATGTCTGAAAAATTGGGGAGTCTTGAGGACTCTAAAAAGATCTCACTGGGATTTAAGCAATCTGAAATTCAGCAGAATTAAACATATATTCAAGAAGAAGAATCTCTCCTTCCATCTTTTCATCCATGTTTTCCTCTTTCAAAAACATTTAGCAAGAATCATGAAACAGAGCAAAGACGAAAGGGGAGGTGAGCTATTTGCTGGAGATGGACAATTCACTTGTGTTGGCATTATGTCCCTGAACTGGAATAGCTATCGGAGACTCTCTTTTTCACTTTTAAATGGGCCCAAAATGTCACTGTTATCAAAGCTACACCTTGAAGAAGACAGCAGATAATGTGCCTTGCAAAGAAAGGCAGATACAGCCTGGAAAAATGCATCATATTTGCCCTCATGAACCGGTTCTTCCCTCTGCATCAATTTGTGTCATAAACTGCTATTTGCTGACAAGTTGTAGTGATGGGAACCCAAAGCTGGTTATGGCACAAAAGGAAGATGCCATTTATGCAATGTCAGGACTGTTAGCTTTGTACCATCTCAAGTTGTTCACCGGGTGGGTGACTGGCTGGAAAGGGAGGGATGGGGGAGGGAGGGAGCCAACATTCATTACTGACCTGATTCTCAGGCAGGTGCTTCAGCAGCACTGGTAACCAGAGAGAGATCCCTTCACTGCAGGAAGCATGAGACATTCTACTGATCTCCACCTCACCCCTTTCGATATCGCCTGGCACACACATGCACACACTCACCACTGTCTTACTGTAGAGGTGGAGGCATTGCCAAGGACTGCAGCTTCTGCCTTGAGTTGCCTTGATGATTATCTTGAAATATTTGCTATTTTTAGCATAGTGGCTGATGCCTATGAATATTTGGTATTTAAATATTTGTTGGGCAAATGAGAGACCAAATGGATTTTATCTGAATGGATTTATTGACTTGGATATTTATAGAAGTTACTATTTTAGTGGTCCTCCATAGATACTGGCTCTTTTGATCTTTTGATACTGGCTCTTTGATCTTTTGTAAGAACAAAAGCAGTAGCTCCTCCACTACCACAGAAACCAAGTCACACAATCATGGCACTTAACAGGAGTGTATCATTTTTCTCCTCTTTTTTTTTAACTTGCTTTTAATTACCTAAACTACTTTGGTAATAAATATGACTAAGGATAAGAGGATTTTTTAAGGATGTTAGAAGGCTTCTAAAATCAGTAAGGTGTATTGGGTGTAGGGGTAGAAAAAGAGTAAGATGCCTTCTAAAGCCTGCCAGGTAGAAATTCTGTGAACCTGAAGAATCTAATCAGTAGGCCACGGCTAAGATGAAGAAAATTCCAATGGTTCCCATCTCCTTGTTCTGCTCAAGAGTAGTATCCCCAGCAAGGCATACTAGAGTATCCAGACTGAGTCCTTCCTGACCACTTAACTGAGGGAGAATGGGGCTGGATGATAGTTCCAATGGGCTGCATTCAGTGAGAAAAAATCTCCAAAGCAAATCCACAAAGAAAGAGAAATGGACGCTGAGAAGCCAAAACATCCCATCAGAATCTACAGTGTCTGCTATATACATGGAAGCTCCAAAGCTTAGTGCTTAGTTTGTTTCCCCACGTTTATATACATGGTGCTTTAAAGGGCAATTTATAGCTAGATTTTCTATTCCCACATTCCACTCTTTCCTACACTGCTGTCACTTCACGTGTCCTTACAGGAAATGTACTGTCACATCCAGTTAACCTAGCTGAGGTTATGTTCTTAACCAAGATTTATATTATTTAAAAGCTGTGATTAAAACCCAATAAATATTGTTACATAGCTGTGGAGTGCTAAGCATAGAAGCCTTGCAACAGGAAATTTTCTGGACCACTTCAAAAAGAGATCACGTGGGGAGACAGAAGAGGGCTGGTAAAAGATAAGCTTAGGTTTCCGTGCTGGTGAGCTATGCTAGACTGGTTCTTGCCAGAGAAAGGACAGAGAGGTGAAACTAGTGAAATCCAAATAAAGTTTAGTCACTACTGTTTTACCAGTGTTAATTTCTTAGTCATAAAAAAAGTATACTCTGGTTCTGTAGGATGTCGATATTAGAGGAATCTGGGTAAAGAATATGAAGAAATCCTGTCTATTTTTGTCTGTTCTATAAATCTATAGTTATCACAAATATAAAGTGTTATTTTAAAAAATGTCTTTGTGACAAATAACCAACATTGATGGCTAGCCTTCTAATGCAAGACTCCATGGAATCCCAAAGATCTAGAATGTCAGCTTCTGTTCCAAGGGAGCAATAGTCTAGAAAGCAGAGAACCATATCAAAAGTGAATCTGAAGGACAGGAACTACACCATGGAAAGAGGCATGGAATTGGGAGATACTGTTAAGGGAAATGTATTTGGGTTTATCATAAAAGCTAATAAACTGTGGATATCTGAAGAACAGGGGAGTGATGCATACTTTGTAGATGACAGAGAAGAGAGGAAGACTGGAAGTGTATGTAGAGGAGGTGTGTGGAAGACCTCACCATCTAGACTGAGGGCTTCAGACCTTCTCTTCCCTGTTGACAGCTGGGTGAGATCATCAGGGCTGTTTGCGGAAAGGATGCTTCAACTTGATTTGTTGGAACAATTCAGAAAAGGGAAGTGGGAGGCAGGAAGGATGATGAGATGATTGTTCCAAATTTAAGAAACAAATCAGTTCTGTGTCATAAGTACCAGAAGGAGTTATCAATGAGAATCTGTGTGTCCAAATATTCAAAACTATCATATGAAACACCAAATATTTGCTATTATTTATGGCAACCTAGGAAAGCAAACTAGATACAGAATTTGGCTTGTGGCTTGTAATAGTCTTTGATATGTTGGTAAAAGATTAAAAATATGCCAAAATCTCCCTTTTACTCTATGAAGCAGCTGTTCATTTTCAAAACATAATTTTTATGTTTAAAATATGACATTTAAAAATCTATACACATATTTGAAAGTTACTATCTTGCAGGCACGGCCCTAAATCCTTTACAAATATTAACTCGTTTAATCTTCATATTGTTTAGAGTTAAGAGGTAAGCACTAGATTGCTCCTGGGCTATCCACAAGGAAACAGAAGAATAGGGAGTTTGGTGACTTTTCGAAGATCACAGAGGCAGGAAAGAGTAAAGCCAGGGTTTAAACCCAAGTAGCCTGGGTGAGTTCATGCTCTTATTAAGGATTTTTATTATTATTTAGAAATTGCAAGTATAGCTGTGTTCAATGATGTGCACCTCTGTCCCAGCACTGAGGGGGGCTGAGGCTCACCTCATGGTGGACAGGAAGCCAGTGTGAGGGAGGAGCCAAGAAAGGAAATATGTCATTCCAGGTCATCTCCCCATGACCTGTCTCTTCTGACTAGACCCCACCTCCCAACAGCAAATCAGCTATGAGCCCCATAATCTAACCACCTCTCAGAAGCTCTGCCTAGGAGCTCAAAAGGCTTTTGAGTGACATCTTGAGCAACTTAATATGAATCTGTCTCAAAATTAAAAGTGAAAAAGGGCTGGGGATACAGCTCAGTGCAGAAACTCATTGTTCAGCACCACCAAAAAAAAAAAAGTAGAAGAATAAACACTGTCAGAAATTGCAACTGACAGGCTGGAGATATTTAGCATAGCATATGAATTGTGCCTTGTTTTGGTTTTCTAATTTGAGTAAGCAAAGATTTTTTTTAACTTATGTATTTTTTTGTTTTATGTTATACACTTCCATTCTTATTCAGCAAGAATTGGAACTGGCCAATTAAAGCAGCTGACTGCAGAAATGATAGGAGTATAATTCTCCTCAGTTTCCACCACTCCTTACTGGCTGCCACTGAGGCAGGGGGTCACTGTCATTTATTATTATACTTGCAGCGACTTCTGGTATACCTTATCCTCGCACACCCTGCCTGGTCCCTGGGGACAACTGCTGTTTATGAACTACAAGGTCCTAGGGGTTCTCTGGTTGCCTGGTAAAATATTACATCCCAAATGGCTGTGGTTGCAGTATGCTGTCTAATTAAAGTTTTGCAGCTGCAGGAGCTTTGGAGTCTAACTGCAGGACTAATCTTTCCACCCAGGTCACTGTAATTTTCAGAAGAAATGCTGACTCCCAGATCTGGGAGTAAAGGGGAGCACCTTGAAGTCCTGAGTTCTATTTAATTACCTCTTCTCTGCCTTTGTTTCCTATGAGTATTCAACCTTGCAATAAAGGCTTTTAAAACTTTCTGAGTGTTTACATTCAAATCTGAACTTGAAATAACCAACTTGATTATTCTATTCGGGTTATTTACTTTATAATTCTGTTTGTATAGTCCTTTACGATTTTCAAAATTCTTCCCTAAATATGATTTACTTTTCACAATGATCCTCTGAGACAGTAATATGGCAAAAATTTCCCCCCTTCCATAAAAGTGAAAAAAATAATGCATGCTATAGACAAAGGTTTTTGTACTTCACTCCTTCTGCTTAAAATCAGATCTTGGTACTTTGTAAAGCTTTTTCCTAAATACAAAAGTAAAAACGTGTTTGTTTATTTAATTAAAACATCATTCTCTAAGACCTCAAAACTTCCAGACTGCGTTATTCTCCCTCCCCACTGAGACATAATTGAAGATTGATATGATACGTTTTATTAATTAGGCCCATCTGGTTTTCCCACAGAGAAGAAAGAAATGTGTCATCTTTTATGCCACCTGATTTAAATAAAAATCCACTTGGATTTAGCCTTTTCATGCTGGTCCTCTACCAAAACGACCAGGAAGTGAAATGTGAAATACTTACTTTCATCTCATTCTCAGAGAGAAAATGTGAGTCATTGTAGAAAACACATTTTCTTTCAGGGAACAGAGGAACTGAAGATTATGAAGGAGCTGTGTATCCCTCATTACTGATGGCAAACCAATCTACATAAGTCAAAGGATGTTTTTAGAAAAAAATACAGAGGGGAAGTTCTACTTGATTTCGAAGAACCAAGTGTGTGTGTTAATTATTTTTTTAATATTCGGTTGAGCCACATTGCCCGGCTACTGAATTTTTCTATTTTGGTGACCTATGACCATCCCACCCTGAACATACCTGATCTCATCTAAATGCTTCTGTGAGGATTTCTTATAAATGAGATTGACATTCAACTCATGTTGCTCATGAGTCTCCAAAATATGGGAAGGCCTTGCCCTGTCATTTAAAGGACTTAGTACAGCACTGAAGAGGGTACTCTGTCAGGAGCCACCTTCGTACTGCAGTGACAGCTCTTTCCCAACCTGCTGGCCTACTTCAGTTTTCCAGGGCTAAAACTGGAAAGCTACCATCATTGTGCAAGTAAATATCTTCTCCCTCCTCCCCCCCATATATCCTAGAACCAACAGGAGACACATGTCTGTCTGTATGTCTGTCTACATACCTATCTCCTGTTCAATCTGTTTTCCTGAAAATCCCTGACTAAAATGTACGGGTATGTAACCCTACAACAGTTAAGATTCTACACTAGGAACTGGCAGATGCTGTCTGTAAAAGGCAAGAAATAAGTATTTTCGGCTTGAAGAATGGTTCCATCTGTGTAGATATTACTGAGCTCTGTTTTTGAGCCAAAGCAACCACAGACATGGCCATCCTAAATGGTGTGACTATGTTTTAATAATACTTTATTTATAAAAATAACCAGTAAGTCAGATGTGGTCCACAGGCCATTGTTTGGCAGTCTTTACAACGTAAAAGGAAGGTGCTGTCTAACGCGGTGCTCATAACATTTACTGGCTAGCAGATAAAATTCCGAGGATTTACCATTTACCCTAGCATTTTATGGCACATACTTCAACCACAACTCAAACTTACAAGATATATAATTCTTTATTATTTTATAAAATTAATACCTAACTCTCATTCTGCCAGAGTAATACAGCAGACACTGTCCATTGGGGCACCCATTGTGATTTCCCCAGGGCTTAGCTCGTACAAATGGAGCGTGACCACATGGTTCTTGCTGTCATCTGCCCATGGTGATCCACAGTGATGTGGCCATTGTCACATCTGATCCTTAGTCTTCATGGGTCACAGTGAGATATTCTAATTATTTTCTGCAAATTGTCTTTATGACCAAAGATGTTTTCTATTCTTTACATCCCATGATCAAGAGTCTTTTTGTTCTTCTACCGGATGAGAACAGCGAAAACCCGCTGAAAGTATCTGTAGCCTTCTAGTCCAGTGCTAGGACAGGTGGTCTTACCCTGAGTCTTGCCACTCCTGAGCTCTTTTTACTGCTATGTGGGATAAATTGAGCACCACACTCCTCCATACTCAGCTGGTGGGACAGAATTCAGGAACTGTCCCTCCTACCTCTCTTTTTCATTTCAACTTGGTCTACTTTTTTTGGTCTAGGAGTGAAGAAACATTACATGCTTATTACATCTTGAGTCCTTTCTATTCCTTTTCTTAGTTAAGCTTTTTAAACTTCAAAGGCAATAAAATTTTATTTTCTGGGGATGAACTAACACTCTCTCTCTCTCTCTCTTTCTGTCTCTGTCTCTCTCAACTGAGAATTGAACCCAGGGCCACCACACGTAGCTACATCCCTAACCCTTTTTAAATTTTCCAGTGTGATAGTTCTTTACCAAGGCAGTGAGCAAAAATGTCTGGGTCTTGAGTAGGAGAAATGACCAAAATGAGAAAAAGCAGTATCAGGATAATCCACTGGTAAATATTTGATTAATACTAATTCTGTTACAATCAGTCCTCACAATACACAGAGTAAATTACTATCCTCTTTGAACAGAACTCAAAACTGAGTCTTTTGCCCAAAGAGCCAATCCAGGATGTAAATGACGGTCATTCTGGCTCCAAAGCCTCCACCAGGGTTCTGTGAGAATAGAGTATGATCTATTAAGTCTGAAAATTAATTTGTGAACTGAAATTAAAGGAAAATAAGCAACACATGAAAGTCTCTTGGTGGGAAATAAGTGGAATAGGCAAGGGCTTTAAATTTAGAGAAAGCAGAGATTACTGTGGTTATGGTCCAGATTTAAGGGACCCAGTTTGGTTCAGTTTTCAATTATTGATATGGCTCAGTTCATGCATACTTAGAAGTTGTGAGGAGAAATTCCGTATCCCTAAGTCTTGGAGAAAGATGCCTGGCTCACGGCCATCAGGTCTTTCCTCTAGATAAGCAAACCATTTTTGGTATCATATATACCCCACCAACATGAATCAATTGTGTGTTCTGTAGCCTACCAAGATACTTCTCAGGATTTCCCCATTCACTCATAGTCACTTATAATACCTTTTAATAACTTTTTGGGGACCTTAGGAAATTTTCAGATGCCTTCATATGCTCACCTTGAGATTCTATGGAAATGTTCAGGCAGGGCCAGGAGAGTAAGGAATTTCCCTTGTTATTCCAGTTAATCACGGCCACTCAGACAACAAGAGTAACCTGGGATTTCTCATTGACACTTTAAATATTCTCTGATAATAACTGTGAAGCTAAGAAATGGTTAATTTTCTTCTGAAAACCCTTCCCAAAATTTATATGGAGTTGCTGTTTGCTGATTCTGCCTCTTCAGTGTTCTCGAGCCATGGGCTGTGGCAACTGCCTAAGTTTTGAAAATGTTCTTCTCCTCCAGTTCATCTACCTTTGTGGAATGTCTTGGGTAGGAAAGCTGTTCATATGTAAATATGTATACTTGGAGTTTCCAGACTCTTTCAGTGTTCCTAACTGCTCCATGATTTGAGCTAAACAAACTGAAAACCAAAACCTTCTCTCAAAAGATCAACTCTCACAATTGTCTCTGCTTTCCAAAGCCTATTTTAGACCTAAATGTGAAGACTCTGATTCATTATTCAAGGACAGTGATGGCAAAGCCTTTAGAGCTTTCCATGGTAACCAACAGCTGGCTGCAGCACATGTGCACAGATTGGCCACCACTGCTCTAGGATCTGTTAGAAGCCATTTCTCTCACCATCTTCCTTTTGTATGCACGTGTGCACACATTCATGAAAACACGCATATGCACTTTGACATTGCAATAGATATAGAAATGTGTCATCTATAATACTAGATGTTTGTGTTTCTGGATATTTATTATCAGAGCCAACTAGTCTGCAGTGGATTCTTATACCTTGTCAGTACTAACATGTCTAGAAATGGATTATGAGTGATACTAAAACTCACAGGACTTCCCCTGGAGTAATAAAAATGTTCTAAAACTTATTATGATAATATCTGTAAACATACTATAAACTGCACAAATCCATAAATATAAAAACCCTTAAATTTTACACTATTAGTGGCTGAATTATATCTCTTTAAAGTTGCTTAAGAAAAAAAATTAGATTTAACAAAATGGTGCAGCTTTCTAGGCCCTTTAACTATGTGGCTGAGGAAGTAGATGGAAACTCCTGGGAGATGCTCCAATTCCCAAACACAGTACTTTGTTCTCCTCTTCACATAGTTCACATACAAAATTCCACCTGATTCACTTTTGTCCTTTTTCCCGAAGTCTCACACATTTGTTACTGGGTTAAAAAATCCCACCTCATCTTTTAGGTAACAATTTAGATATGATCCATTTTGATGAGGTTTTCCTTAGCCAGACAAATGTGAATTAAGAGCGTTTACTGGGTATTAATACGTTACTCTGAAGTTTTCCTGTTACTTATATCATAGTTGCCTGCCTACTGGACTCTGAGCTCTCTGGAAGCAGGAATTGCATTCATTGTGTCCACCATTTTTGGAAGACAATTACGGGATGGATGGATGCATGGATGGATAGATGCATGGATGGATGGATGGGTCATCTGTGTAATTTATCCTCATGGGATAAAAATGGAGAGAAGCCATAAAGATGTTTATCCTAAGTCTATAAAAAGAGAGATATTAGAGCTCAGATTGATCATTTTATGTCTTCAGAATCTCAGTTTGTGAGTGGTATGTAATAAAGACTTTCTCTCATCCACATTTGCTATTATAATTGACCTAGCTCTGCTGTCCTGCTGTTCTCTCTGCTTGTTTATAAATTAGAGAACATCTTTCAACCTGGTAGGGGAGCTATATTCCAGGATAGCAACAATAAGATTACAGTATGTGTAGGACAATTTAAAAGTATCATTGCCACTCAAACAGGATGTCCCATACTTCATAGGCATGAAATCACTCTCCAAGTCAGAAAAAAAGAGATCGAGAAGTTACTCACAGCACCAGCAGATTTTAACTCAGATAGGAGCAGAACCAACATACCGAAACAGTAAAGATTTCTCTGGATGACTCCTCCTTCCTTTTCCATCTGTTCTCTCCCTCATGGTTCCCATGATGGTCTGACATGGCCACCAACTCTGAACACCAAGCCTAGCTATAAAAAACATATAAGCCTTTCACCAAAATGTAAGAATTGACTGGGAGATATCTCCAAGCCCACATGGCTCAAACTGCCAAATGCAAGATTCCCTGCAACTCTGCCTTGAGCAAACGCTATTCAGTTTTTGCTTTGAGCACTTCTACTGGTGATTATTCATCACTGTAGGAGACAACTGACTTCTCTTTTGGGAGAAAGCATTATTTTAGAAGAGTAGAGTCTGAAAGTACCTCGGTCTGGAGACACACCGCATTAGAGTCCTGACCGTGCCCTAGAACCAGCTGGGTTCCCCTGCACAAGTTACTTAACCCCTCAGTGCCTTAATTGTTTGTACAAAAGGGAAGTCAATAGTACAGTATTTGCTTTATGAGGATTAAATGAGAAAAATGTATACAGCACTTTTAGAGTGCTGCCTCCTGCATAGATAGTATTCAATACTAGTTTAAAAAGCAAACCTAGAACGGTTCTTAAATTGATCCTACAACTGGCATGACATTGGCAAATAAAGCTCCTAAATGGAATGATCTGTAGCTGTCATGCTGATCAAAGTCACACCAATATGCTACTCTGTCATATATATTCTGTGATTTTTGCCTCGGTTTGAAATGAAGGACTCTGAATTCACTTGCAAAGAAAGTGGAGGATTAAGGATCACTAAAGAGACACAGTGTTGCAAGGGAAGCAGTTTAATAGATATGTAGATATGGGGAGGTGTTTGTTTGCAGGAATCAAACATACACTGCCTACTCCATTCTCTTAAGGAAAAACCCTGGAGCAGAAAGTGACAGTTCTTTGGGACACTGTCTATCCTCTTGGGCACTGGGCACTACCAAGCCTGCTGTCACTGCCCCAAGGGCTAGTAAATATCACTAGACAACACACAGTCAAAGAAATGATTAGTTTGTAAGGAAAGAACATTTCTCTACCTTCAGTACCTGCATGCAGAGTTTGATAAGTACAGTTTATGATTTCAGTTAATTTTGTAATTCTACAGTTTGAAATTGCCTGGCTCAGCAAAGTGATAATTAAAATCTACTCCATCTCTCAAAGCAATTGGCTCATTCTCACAAAAAAGAGCATTGTTTTTGATGTTTCTAAAACATGTTCTATGGTAATCATGAGGTGTCCTCACACAGGTTCAGAGGCCCTCACTTTGGCCCTCCCTTTCAGTTTAGAAAGCCAAGCAAGGAATACAGTGTATAATGGGTCCAAAAGTAACGTAAATGACTCACTTTTCCTTCCCAAAAGACAAGTCAACCTAAGAACCTGTTTCTTCAGAGTAATCAGTAGATACAGAAAACAGATCTTCAGAAATATTCTCCGGTACTCAAGGTCTTGTGGCCCAAGAACCTTCCAGTATTTCCCATTATAACACTAACCAAGCTGTTGGACAGAATCGCCTCTCTCATTTAAAGCATATCTTGTTCTTTGCTACTAAATATAAAATTGATGGGAACAGGCTATCGAGTAACAAAGGATGAGGGCCCCAGGATTTCTTTTATGACTGTAAAGGGTCAGTGTGTTCTGGTCACCAACTTTCATCTTGTTACGCTGCTGCCTTTTAATGTAAAGCCTTACCTGGGTCTGATTCACCTGGAGACATCTTCAAACTCAGGCAGAGACCATTCACTGAAAGAAGACCATTTGGGAAAGTCTAGTTTTTTCCTCTCAGTGAATGGAGCTATGACCAACTCACAGAGCATTTAAAAAGATTAATTTTATTTGTCCCAGACCCTGTATTTCAAAACTATTCTTTTCTTCCTGTGCAATACCTTGGTTCCACTCACTCTTTATTAGCAACCTCTTATTTATCTTGCCTCCCACCCATCCCTAGATGGCCCCATCCTCTTGGCCTCTGTGCCTGGAGTGTAACCAGAATGCAAATCTTACTTCACTGGAGCCGTATGTACCCTTGACTTTGGAGGAAAGAAGTCAGTGACCAGCGTGTTGGTTGGTCACCCTTCACTGACTGTTGTCACTGTCACTGACTGTTGTCACTGTCACTGTTGTCACTGTCAGGCCTGGGCTTTAGCAGTCTGGAATAAAGAGGCAGAGAGCTAGGCTCTAATGGCAGTGCATGACTTGTGTGTCATATGCATGACTTGTGTGACCATGCCATTCATGTTACTTTCAAAATGTAGAAACAAGAGTAGTCACCTGGGTAGAGGTATGTCTGACTTTGGGGAACTCCAAATCATATAACAAATTATTACCAAGGAATAAGTTATGTAAGGGAAAAGTTGGCATGGCCAAGAAGTCTGCGACAGTCTAGGCTAAAGGTCAGAGGACTTCTCTGAGGACATGATACTCAAGGTAAGTGGCAGTTAACAGTAGGGCAAAGTGTTTAGTAAGAGAATCGGGGAATGTCCAGAGATTAGACAGAAGAGGAAGTCTGGTTGGAGTTTGGAGTCAACCAGATCCTTGTCCACGCATCATTCCTGCCTGATTATTGCCTTCTTTGATTAATCAAATTCTGTTCCTACCTAGGTACCAGAATAAGGTCCTGAGAATGACATACACATATACTAAAATGTCATGCACTCTAACCTCCAGAGGGTTATAAGGACAGTCCAGAAATTCTCCACCATGTCTTCCACCATATCCCGTCTTATGCTTCCAGAGAGCTTCTTCCCACTTCTCTTTTCCTTTCAGCACCCACTTGCCATACTTCCCACTCTTCTTGATGGCCATTTCCTTTTTTATGGAAAAAAAAAAAAAACCAGATGGAGCCAAAGGTGAACTTTAAGACATTCTGACTTCAGCATCTACCCCCATATTTACTGTTTACTACCAGTTATACACTGTCCTGTTGCTCTTTAAACCATGCTACCTTCTTTTGCAAGAGACCACACAGTGTGCTGCAACTATTCAAGGACCAGATTCCAAGAGCCAAGCACAATCCCCTCATCTTCATCTTTAGCTTTCCTCCCTGGATTATTCCCTTCAGTGGGTAAATGTACTCGCATATTTTATTAAAGCCGAGAAGAAAAGAAAATCTTCCCTTAACATCCAAATTACCCTTGCCAGCCACCTCATTTATCTTCTCTCCCCTGATGGAAAACTCCTTGAAATGCTGTCTGTACCCTCTGTGTTCATTTCTTTCCCTCACGTTTTTCTTTGATCTATTACATTAGGATTTTCCACCACTTCAGATAACACTCTTTCCACCCTTACCAGTAATTTCTACCTGAGATAGATTTATCTTAAAATTAATAATACTTATGTTTCAAAACACTCATTTTCAAATGGTTTTTCAAAAGAACCTATACTTAATTTATATTCTGTCTCTTGAATGTTCCCAAACTGTACACATTTGGATGAGATGAAACCCAGATCCACCTTTGACTTCCACTTTGCCATATCCAGTAGTCCAACTTTTTGTTACTGTTTTGTTTTTTGGCCCATCTTACTAAATCTCCCCTCATTATTTGATACTATCGATCACTCCAGATTACTAAGAGTTTCTTCACTTCTCTTCACATTCTCCTCGATGTCCTTCATAGCTGCTGGCTTTTCCCCCTCAGTGCCATCATTGGGTCTCATTTCTCTGGCCCCAACTATTGTTACAATGGTAGACTCAGCAGTATACTCGTTCCCTTAATGATCTCATCTAGGTTTATGGTTTCAAATAGGGCAAATGGAGCACTCCAATCACCCCCTCGCCCTTGTCTTTCATAGGGTGAGAATTTTTACAAAGTAAGGACCCTGGCTCCCCACCAGAAATGCTTAAATTCCTAAACTTCTCAGGTTGACACAATATATCAACCATTACAGGTGTTTAATAGATCCAATCCCTGCCAGTTCTTAATATGTACTTTTACCCCCATCCCAAAGAAATGGAACCTCAAATTCAAGTAGGTAAACTGGAAATATGTAAAACAAATTTAACCTTATTTTTCTGAGCTTGTATTAGGGTTGCTTCATTGACCTGAGTCTCACAGACCTAAATAATCTTGTTTCCATTTACCTCATTTATGAACAAGGCTGGCATCCACAAATGCAGCTCTTATGGATCAGCTGAAATTGCACTGCTGTGTTCTTACTCTAGATGCACTTATGTTGAGTATCACAGGATAGCGCTGGTAACAGAATGCTGGCTTAGCATTTCAGCCATCATTTAAAACAGTGTTTTAGGGTTGGGTGACTAACATTTGCTTCATTCACTCTAACATGACCTTTGCTGTGGGTTACTTTTGTACTCCTAAATGTACAGCCCTGCATTTCCGGTCCTCTTCACAACTCTTTATTTCTCAGCGCAACATTTTTCTCCCATGAACTTTTTCACTGTGTTATCATTAAACCCTACCTGGGCATCAAGTTAATGGTCTAGCAAAAATGTGGCTACTTTCCCTCCTCATGCTATCCTAAACACATTCAGGAATAAAGGTATTGAAACTCATCCTAATACAACCAGAGCCAAGAGAATCTTACTTTGTAAAGTGATTCTTAAAAAAATAATTTATTCTTCATGAAGCTCCAAAAGGACATGGATATTCTATATCTTCTCTTTCTGATGTAATAAGAGTTCTGTTTGAGGAGAAATTAAATATCTAAGGCATAATAAAGTCAGGCTTTAATATTTTAATTTGGATTATCTTTTTTCTCCTTTACTGTGAATGACATACAATTGTCATGGGTCTCTTGTGTTTTTGCAAGTCTTTTTTTGACAGGAGATTTAAAAAAAATTTTTACTTTTATTAGTATATGTTTGCAATACATAATAATTACATTCCTTGTGGGGAGTTAGGACATGTACATAGAACATTTTAACTATTTAATCCTTTTCCCTTCCCTTTTCTGCCTCTTCAACTTTTTATCCCCTTTCCTTTTGCAAAAGATCTATCTCCCTGTTTTTGGTTATCTTTTTTTTTTTTGCTTTTTATTCATATTTTGAATGTCTCATACAAAAAAATTAAAAAGCTTATAATTTATACTTTTAAATTTTTCTCACCAGAAATTGAGTTTAGGGCCTTGCACTTGCCAGTCAGGGGCTGTGCTGCTAAGCTATATCCCAAGCGCTTAAATTTAAATTTATAAAGAAAAAAAATTTATGTTTCTGATTTATTTCACTTAATGTTATGCTTTCATGATGCATCAATTTCCTACAAGTAATTCAAGCTTTTTAGCAGGGTAGTACTCCATTGTGTACAAATACAACATTTTCTTTATTCATTCTCCTCTTGATGGACATATAGGCTGGTTCCAAGATTTAATTATGACGAGTTAGGTAGCCATAAACATGGGTATAGTTGTGTCACTGTAACAATGTCTTTAACTCTTTTGGGAAGATACCTAATAGGAAACTAGCTGAGTGGGATTCTTTGAAGAGTCTCCATGCTTATTTCCACAGTGGCTGTATAAGTTTACACTCCCACCAACCATGTAGAGAGATTCTATTTTTCCTACAGCCTCAGTAGGCATTTTTTATTTGATTTCTTGATGATAGCTGTTCTTCCTAAAGTGGAATCTCAGTGTTTTTAAATTTGTATTTCTCTAATTATTGGAGATGTTGAATATTCTTTTATTTTATTGCCCATTTTATCTTCTTTTGTCAAGTGTCTATTCATTTCAGTTGCTCCATTTTTTTTTTATTTCTTAATATAGTCTAAGTATTAGTCTTCTGTTCAGGGGGAATAACTGGCAAAAATTGTTTTTCCCAGTCTATGTTGTCTCTTTAGTCTCTTGTTGACCTTCTTTGCTGTGCATGAGCTTTTAAATCTGTTATAATCCCATTTGTTGATAATTGATGTTATTTCTTTCATAATTGTTTCTCTTCAGAAACTCCTTGCCTACAGCTATGTCCTCAGAAGTTTTACCTATTTTACCTTCCAGCAGGTTAAGTATTCTGTTCTAACATTTAGGTCTTTGATCTATTTTGATTATAATTTAGAATATGGTGGGATATATGGGTCTAGTTTCAGTCTTCCACATGTGGACAGCCAGTTTTCCTAACACCATGTTTTTGGCCCTTTTGTCAAAGATCAGATAGGTGAAATGTACTTGGGGTTTTGTCTGAATTTTCTATTCTGCTTTACTTGTCTGTTTTTATGCTAGTACCACACTGTTTTTATCACTGTACCTTTGTGAATCCCAGATTCACAAAGGTACAGTGATATAATGTGAATCCCAGAACAAAGCACTTTCTGCTTTGTCCTCATTGCTCAGGACTGCCTTTGCTATTTGGGGTCTTTTCTGCTGTCATATGAATTTTAGGATTGTTGTCTCCAGTTCTGTAAGGAATGCTATCAGTATTTTTATTGAGATTGCATTAAGTCTATGTGCTAGTTTTGGGTGTATGACCATTTTGACAATATTGGTTCTATCTATCCAGGAGCAGGGGATATCATTTCATTTTCTGATGTCCTTTTCAATCTCCATTTTCTTAGCACTATAGATTTCATTATAGAATCTTTTATTTCCTTGGTTAGGTTTAATTCCTTCCTAAATATGTAATTATTTTTGATGCTATTGTGAATGATATCATTTATCTAATTTCCTTCTCATTGGGTTTATTATTGATTTACAAGAATACTGTTGATTTTCATGTGTTCATTTTGTGTCCTGGTAAATTGCTGAGATTTGAAGTTAATTTTACAAGTCTTTTTTTGAGGATTTTTCATTTTCTACACACAGGAAAATATCACCTGCAAATAATGATAATTTGACTTCTTCCTTTCCTATTACATATTCCTTTTATTTGTCTTGTCTGATTACTCTAGCTGTTGCAAATTCTATATTGAACAGGAATGGTAATAGTGGATGTCCATGTCTTGTTCCTGACTTCAGAGGAAAAACTTGCATGTTTTTCCTTTTAAATATGATGGCAATAGATTTTTCATGAATGGTCTTTTGCATTTGCATTTCCATTTGCATTTGTGTTGGCTTTTGCTTTTTGAGACAAGGTCTTGAGTTGTTTCCCAGGCTGTCCTCAAACTCATGGCAATCCTTCTGCCCTACCCTTGCAGAATGTTGAGATTACAGGTCTGTACCACCACAATTAACTATCAGTGGCTTTTACCATATAGAAATAAGGCCCTTCTGTACCTATTTTCTTCAAGTGTTGTGTTTGGTTGTTTGTTTTATCGTACATGGACTTTGGATTTTGTCAAAGGCTTTTCTATATCTATTGAAATGATCATATGATTTTCCTCCTTGCATCTGTTTATGTGATGTATTTATGTTTATTGATTCATATATATGAATCATCCTTGCTTCCCTGGGATGAAGCCTACTTCATCATGGTGTATGATCTTTTTGATGATTTGTTTGTATCTTGTTGAGCATTTTTGTATGCATGTTAATTAAAGAGATTGCCTGTAGTTTTCTTTTTTGGTTGGGTCTTCATATGGTTTTGGAATCAAGGTAATATTTGCTTCCAGAAATGACTTTAAGAGTATGCCTTCTCTATCAATTTCATTAGGGAGTTTGAGGAGTACTGGCATTAGATCTTCCCTGAACTTCTTATGGAATTCAATGGTGAATCAATTGAGTCCTAGGTTTGCATTTCCTTTCAAAAAGGCTCTAGCTGCCCTTTGTTTAGACTATCTTCTGAATCACTTTAAATGGTTAAAATCGGGCAGGGATTTAGCTCAGTGGCATAAGCGCTTGCCTGGCAAGTGCAAGGTCATGAGTTCAATCCCCGGTACCAAAAAAAAAAGGTTAAAATCTTTAAAAGACAGAGATAACCCCTCCCTTCAAAGCACCGGGGTGCCATATATGCTGCCTAGTGCAATAAAAAAAGTCTTTATCTGAAGGAAAGGACAAGCCAGTTACTGCCCATTAAAATGACTGGGGCTCTCCAACCTCAGGGCTCTTCTCCTGCAGCACAAACTACTATATATATAGGCATCTATCTGGCCACATCCATGTTGTTTCTCCCTGTGGGATTTTTGGTATGGAAAACTGATTCTGACATAATGTTCTTCAGTTGCTTAACATTTACAAGTGATAAAGTCCCTTCTCTGCAACCCAGAATTTCATGTGTTCTGCCAGCATCCATGAAATGGGACAGGATTTTGTGTTAGTTTTTAAGTTGTTTGCAATCTCAGATTCTTCAGTTATTGCTAACTATTAAAAAGATAATTCTAAATAATGTTAAAACAAGGAAAAATAAAACACTGATTGAAAAATCTATAGTGGGTAATTGTGGAATATCAAACATGTGCCTCCTGATGTGCTTGCCTTTTCTGTATTTTTTTTTTCTTTATCCAAGTTATTCCCTCTGCCTAGAACTTACTCCCTTCTATGTATTCATCTCAGTCATTTAGCAGCCAGCGTTTGGAAAGCTTTTTGAATGCCATACTTTTTTAATACACATTTGAGAAATCAATCGCGCATGCTATGAAAACTGATTAAAGTAAAGGATTAATCTGTACCAATTTTTGTACCATGCTAGGCAACACTTTTAATAAGGAATATTCATTCGCTCTTTACTCAAACATTTATTATGTACCTAATTTGTGCCAGGTACAATATTGGACCTTAAGTATAAAGAGATAAGGATTCTCAATTTAATGAAGCCTGGAGTAAACAAATATAATGACAAAAAGATGTGATAAAGTCCATGCAAAAATAGATTCTCACACCATTAATGCCTTGTAGAGAACAAGGTCTCCATAATCTATGACCCTGTACTCCTTCTGTGTCTCCACGTGGGATGCTGTGGTACCCTCTGACCTACCATCCTATTTTGGATCATTATCTTATAATATGAGGGACAAATGAGCTCTTGCTACCACATAGACATTTGTTTTGTAAGAGCTTTGTTTTCAAGTAAAAAAAAAACCTATGAAAGCAAAAAAAAAAAAAGTCCAATAAAGAATATGCTCCAGACACCACCAGATGCATGCAATCAACTAACATCGTAGGTCTTTACTCTTTCTACTTCTGATCATTCTTTCCCTTATATAAGTCCCATCCTCAGGAGTAGTCTGCTACAGCTTATGTCAAGACGCCTGCCAGGCTTCCATTCTATCCCTTAACTCACTGTAGAAGAAAAGAGTAATAATTTCAACAGTTACAATAAGAATCCTGATATTAAATCTCAGTGACCTGACTGGGTTACATCCATATTCTTGAACCCATAATGGGTAGCCAAGGAGCACAAAGCTCTCCTTGGTACCAGTAGGTTATGTCTCTGGAGCTGAGGGGCAAAGGTGATACACCCAAATCATATCCTCTGAAGATATGCAAGGTTAGTGAAAGTGAAAGGTAATGAAAAATGGGCAGGTAAAACTAAAGATGTTGGATGTTTGCTTCAAGGTTAGTGTATCTGAAATGTTCACTACAACTAAGCTTTTCTTGAAATCACTAAATACTTATAGTAAAATAGCTCAGTGGGTTACCAAGGTCTGTTAGAAAAGCAAGTATCAACTAAGCAATGGATGATGGGATACCTCATCATAGAAGAACACCTCTATGTTTATATTGCTTTACATGTTTGAATAACACATAAATTGAATAACATCTTTAAAATATAATAAGAATTTAGCTATACATTTTCCATTTTTAAAATTCAGCTAACAGTAGAGCTAGGAATACCTATGTAGTCATCCTTAGCCATTTTTACCCACTTTGTGGTAGCTTACCTAAGAACAAAAGAAGGAAAAGAAAAAACTATGACATATAAAGTATAAGTCTCCAAATCCACCCAGCTATTTTCGCAGTGTCAACATAAACTCAAGGAAACAAAACCGATGTGAAAGCATTTTATTATAATAAGTAGTGAGTTTACTCAAGTATTCAATTTGTGATTACAGAAATAACATTGTCTATGTCTGTCCTGTCTGGGTTACTTTTCTCTTATTGCTAAGACAAAACACCTGATGCCAAAAATTAGAGAAGAGAAGGTTTATTTATCTTACAGTTTTGGAGGTTTGAGTCCATACCCAGCTGGCTACAAGGCAGGGTGGCATGACTGAGGGGCAGCCATTCATGGCAGCTGCAAACAGCAAGAGTGAAAAGAACAAAAGAGGAAAAGCACACCTCCTTCCTTTCCTTACATTGTACGACAGCTCCACCCATGGGTGGGTGCAGCACCCACACCACCAATCCCAGTGCTAGACAATGAACTAATCACAATGCTAGATTCAGTCACATCCATGATTGCATGAGGCTTGGACTGGGGGCATCTGAACACAAACTATAACAGTACCCTTCCCTTCTGTGATTTTCAGTGCCCTGCCTCTGTTGGGAATCTCATGGTTTGCTTTAATTAATGCAATGTGATCCTAAGAAACACATATTACTTCCCAGCAGAAACTTTTAAAGAGGTATTACTTAACCTTCTCCTCTGCTCTGATTGTCAGCTATCCTCAGTACTGAAGCATAATCTAACCACACTGCAACACAAGGCCAGAGATTTAAAAGGATATTATATAATCTTAAATATGACCCCCTCTTTGATCCACAAATAGAGAGCCTTTTAGTTCCTCCAACCTGAAGGTCAGAGAAACAGTCTGTACCAGTTAAAATGCAATTGATATTTTGAATATTGGCAGTGAGCTGTGTATCAGAGGCTTGCATTTCTTCTGCCTAGA